>JAQGBW010000127.1:0-61532 GCA_034698625.1 Julus scanicus | reverse complement strand
CGAGGCATGTCAACCCGGCTGGTTGACCTCGCTTTCTGACCAGCATGGCGGGAAAACGAGTGTGACCGTGTATTACAATGACTAAATAGTAGCTATAAGTAACTTCAGATGCCCATTTTCTGTAATATCCATATACAATATTTGCACTTGCAATAAATGTTTTTAATATGATGTAACCATTCATTATTTTAGAAATAATATTTACCTTTCTATTTTTTTAGATATAGACAATGACATGGAATTTCGTATATGAGCTTAAATGATTTCAGACAAATCATCATGTCATTGACCATATAACCAGACATTGTGTACATGGAAATTGATAGATATTGCCTATATTGGACATAATATGGCATATATGACCCTACATTTTTTTCCAACCCTGGTCTACAAATAAAATACGTGTCTTTTTTTATTGCAGTGTGCGATGTGTACTGTAAGTGGTTGCATCTTTGACTATATGCGCATTTATTTACGAAGAAAGTGCATGGCGTAGAAGATATTTCTGTAGTCATTGTCCAGAAATGGAAAAAAAGGATCTAGCACCGAGCGGCCTTCCATCAATCCCAATTATGTAGAGGTCAGTTTGTCACGATCATTTCGTTCGCTCCAATTGTCAGAATCTCCGGGGTTTTTTCCTCTCAATCTGTCAAAAGAGTCGAGGTTGCGACAAATGTCGTTTTTTATCCACTCGCCCTCGTTTAGGTGCCATCCGAGTGGCTTTTCTCGGAGTCGATCGAGCTTCAGTGTAACAAATGGGTGAATGTATCTCGGGTATAAAATCTATACAACTAGAAGCCTACACGGAATTTCCTCATGAAATCCCTCATGAAATCCCTCATGGCGGGCGATGAACTCGTATTTTTTAAACGGTGCTTTCAAGAGCCATCAACCCAAGAGTTAACCATTTTATAAAATTTAACTTTAAACTATCCACCAGTTTGTCCATGCGTTTAACGGCTCGATTTTTTAAAACTTTCAAAACAACTGGTTTTGGTTCCGGCCCTGGTGAAAAAAGCAATAGAGATTTCTATTGTTATTTGGAACGTTGTTTTCTATTGGTATCAATAGAAAATTTCTATTGGTTTTAGTGGTTTCAATTGTTTTCTATGGTTTTCTAATGTTTTTTATTGTTCAGTCAATACAGCTAAACCATAAAAGACAATAGAAGCCAATAGAAGTCAATACAGGAACCATAGAAAACAAAATCAATAAAGTGTCCAAATAAGAATAGAAACCAATAGAAATCTTTATTGGTTTCCATTGGTTATTTTTCACCAGGGCCAATAAAGAAAAAAACAATATTATTATTATAGATATTACAGAATGAAGCATATGTATGGACACCTCGAATGACACGTTATGGTTTATGGTTCGTGTAATTTTAAAACATTCACTAATAATATAGGGGATACAGTAATTGGACATATATGGACATAATGGAAGTGGGAAATATGTAGACATAAAGGAAGTTGGACATATATGGATTCTACACGACTATACTAGATGTATATCCCATATTCATATATGATATTTCCCATATGTATCTGTATTTTTCCACTCAGGGGAACTACAGACATCCTGTATATATCATTTGTGCTGATCTCATTGAGTCAGATGTAAATTGTGAATCAGCCTCTCCATGTTATTTACTGCAACACCTTTGTTAACAACTTAAAATTGTCGTGTCCAATTATATACCCAAGTGTTTAAGACATGCTTTCTTTATTTTCCTGAGTGAATTCGAGCTTGACATCATTCCGACCATTTTTATTTCTGGTCTTGTTAGTGCATTTCGAGAACTATTACCCTTGACACGAATGATAGATGTTGATGGTAGCAGAACTTCCAAAAAAAAAAAACGTTGTGAGGAAAAGAGCTTTCATTCACTGTGGTTCTGTTTCATTAGTTTTTTTTGTTACAATCTTTTTCAGGAATGTAACATTTTTTTTCTCACATATTCAAAAAAATCTTACATTCTCTGGTGGTTAAAAGTATGGTTAAGTACGTTCCTCTGTCATTTAATATATCATCTTAAATTCTTCGGTTAGTGTAACAAAGTAGCAAGAGCATGCGATAGAGCGTATTTTATGTTTACAATTATGTTTAACGGTTAGTTTATCGATAAGTTTAATTAGTTTAGCTAAATGGCGGTTAAAGTAAATGAACGAGTTCGTTTGTAGTAATTGCCAATTAAAACTTCGACGAACAGTTGACGACCAACAGGGGACAAAATAAACTATTCGTTCACTAATTTAAAAGAGAATCATGGCTAATTGTGGTTAAATTATGCGTAACGAGTGAGTTCTTCCAAAGCGTATGGAGCAAATATTTAGTTTGATATGCCGGATGTCCCAAAAAACAAGTTAAAAAAAACCATTTATTCATGTAACTATTCAATACGTCAGTGCCACTCTTACTAAAAAAAATACGTAGTTACTATAAATAGAAATGTTAAATTTAAATAATTGCAGTCAGCGAGTACATAATGAATTATGCCTGGACAATATGAATGTTTAACACATCATTTTTATCCATCATTATCGCTCTTTTACTATATCCATAGTAAAACTACATTATTGAAAAATTCATGGGACAACCTGCACACATCTCTCCAGGTATCCACTGGATGGCGCTACACAATACATTTGGGAATTTATACAGAACTCACCGGGAAGAAAAATCAATAGAATGGGATGTCGTAGTAATTAGGTCACTGTAAGCAAAAGTTGAAATTATGTGTCCACTATCTAATGTTTGTAGTGTAATGTTAAATGTCGCTATTAGGCATCTGTTGGTTGTTGTGATTGCTGACAGTAACATTGTACAGGTGCTAAGATTGCCACCAATTATGACAATTGTTGAAAATGACAATATAAGCTTCATGTTAGGGCCAGTCTTATTTGATGGTGGAATTATATGAACGTAGAACCCAGTCGAACAATAAATACTGGAAAAAGTAGTATGTGCATCATATCTCTTTTTTCCGATAATGTTTCGATTGAACATTCAAGTTACTTTACTATCTCGAAAACAGTTGGTTATATATATACTACACTTGTATACTGCACACAATGTTTACATGAACTTGCTGACAATGACTGATACTAGGATTTTCCAGAATATTAACAATGCCTCCTGGGACACCAAAAATAGAGACGAATCCGACCCACGCGATCTTTATAACTTATCATTGGTATAATAAAAATGTTCGTTTTCTACGTGGGCGTGGGAGTGGAAAGAAAACGATGGCATTCCAGAACGGTCATCAAATTCCTTTTCGATGCGGGCAAATAACTTCATTTGTATCCAACGTATTGCTATCAATTCCCACGTGCTTTTAGCGTTTTGGTTGTTTGGGCACACAGTCGCTCCAGTACGAGTGCTTCTGACAAAGAACTTGTTGTGAAAAATTGGTTTCCAGCTCAGGATCATACATTAAATGAACGTCGATGGAGGAAATATTCCATGGAGGATATTAGGACGTTATAGCTCACAGCGGTTACGTATTACCATCCGCCATATTTATAAAAGGTTTCTCGCATATATCATTGTGCGGCACAAGCCTAATGGGATGCAGCTTGTGTTTCCCGCATTTACCAAAATGGCTTTTTTTGTGGTCATCTCATCGCTACTTATCTTATTGCAAAATACAGAAGGAAAACAAGTCGGGAAATCGATAAATATAAACAAACTATTTCTCAACATAGCCTTAATAGTATTGAAAGCAACGCATTATTGAATTAATTCACAACATATAGGTAGTTGGATAGAAATCAAATTTAATACAATGCACAAGATGTCGAAATACTTTCATCCATTCCATGTCATTATCAGCAACGAAAAATGTCTTCGAACATCATGATCATTCCCAATTGCTTAATTTAATTTACTGCAGCTTTGATTTCATATTGTATGTGTTTCTTTGTGTGCATTGCATAGACAATAATTACAGTTGTTGAGATGTAGTCTTGCAGATGTCATTAGGTATTTCAAATGTACCTACACGATCATCCCCAATTTCGTAATTTAATTTACTGCAGCTTTGATTTAAGCTTATACGAGTCTTTTTATGCTTTACATAAACAATAATTACATCTTTTTAGATGTATGGGAGAACGGAAGTCATTAGGCAACTTCCAATTGATAACTTTAGCGCAGTGTCAATGGAATGTATGGGATTCCAAGTAGAAGATAAGGGCTATTCTGTCACATATAAGTGAACGATGATGTTGGATGGCTTTGTGTTCAATTAAGGAAAAATGTTTAAATTTGACAACCTTCACTGTAGCTGTTATACTATGTAGTGCAGTAAGTTTTCCGCTAGGATATACTGGAAGGTTTTGTTCTGATCGATGTGTTTGTCAACTAAGGGAATTCCCACCATGCCTATGCAATAACGACATTTGGTAACGGATGGATAGACAAACATACACTTTGTCAATAAGGTTATTAAGACAACAGAAGGTGCGGTGCTTAAAGAATTGCGCACTTTCTAAATGTGAAATCATTAGTACGAAAACTGTACATGATACATATGTTCCGACAGATGTTTCTGTTAAAGTTTTGTTTGCTAATTTGTTTATCTGGAAAAAAATATGTAAATAATAGCTTAGCAGATACAGTCTTGGGTAGAAAAATAATATATTTAAATATAATTTAGGCACAGTGTTTAGTAATAATATATGGGAAATGCCCTATACGGACCTATCAGAAATTCAATATATACAGGTATATATGCGAATACCTTACCCCAATACACATAATACTGTATTTCAATAGATGGTATGTACCAGAATACGATCCCATATTCATACTTTAAAAAGCAATAGGCTCTACACACAAGGGCTACGAGTATTCAAACAGGGCATCCCCAAAAATTATTTTCCTAACTTACCTACCCACGTCCATTTTGGGGACCTCCTTTTTGAATGGCCCCAACCAAACAGCCAGCCCTCGCTTGAAAGCACCTAGTGTAAGATCATGTTTTCTTGCATATGTTGACACTGACATCAACAAGACCGTTAATGTTTTAAACATTTAAAGAATAATGACAGCTGTTGCCTTATAAGACCATAAATGGACCTATTTGATTTACCCAATATCCCATTAAATAGAATGAAACTAGTTATATGTACCTGTTCTGAGCGTGCTCTGGCGGGAAAAGTAGAAACTGCTGTCATTTCCAGAGATATCCTTGCCCACGGTGGATCTCCTCCTCCTCCTCCTACGCCTCCTGCAGCCAAAGACGGTGAGAAATCCCTGCCTGAACTTCTTGTGCATGAAACAATAGGTAATTGGATTGCAACACGACGAAGTATAAGACAAGAGATGTAAGAGGGCGACGCCATTGGAACCCAGGTTCTTGTAGACGGTTTGAGGGGAATAAAGGTACACCGTGTTCACAACGTAGAGGGGAGTCCAGCAAATGAAAAACTCCACCACCACCACGAATAGCATACGAATGACGCGTTTTTTGGCTGCCAGACTCTTGTCCAAATTGGTACGACGGATGATGCGCTTAAAGGGCTTGCTGGAGGCAGGGGGAACTCGAAGGTCCTTGGTGGAGGAAGACGTAGAAGAGCCTTCCTCAGTCTGGTTACGCAGGGGATGAAGCTGCATTGCGCTTTTTCGATCCTCTTTACAGCTTTTTTGTGATGGCCATCCTTTCGTTTTCCATTGTTTGCTCCAAGACATTTCATCGTTGCAACGTTTTACTTTAATGGAAGGTGGACGAGGGCCATCCTTTGCCGTGATACATGAATTCATGTTCATCTCTGAAAAAAAGAAAGAAAAAATGTATATTGAAATCCCGATGCGGGAATACTATATCTAACATTTCGACGAGATAAAGCCTTAAAGGGTTTTGATCATAGAATCAAAAATCAGATAAAAAAAAAAATCAAAACCAGAAAATAAACACGAGAGTTCATAACGAATGAATGAGGAAATTTTTTTCTCAAAAGCAATGTGAATTTCTATAGATAAACACAGACATCTTGTCCCCTGGTTTTTCTCCGCTGAATCAACTAGTCGTTTCACCATGATTTTCTAAAACGAATAAAACTTATAGGCAGTAGTTGAAATCAGGCAAACCTCTAGAGAAGTGTTTTTCAACCAGTTTGGCATATGCGGATGGTAAAATTCTATTCAATTCAACTCAGTACCCCTACAGTCATCAAATAAATGCCATATGGAAAGGGGGGTGGGAAGTCGAACCCAATTTCCGGAGAATTCTCCTATGTATTTCAGTAACTATTAGACATCAGTGTTAGATTGAATTTCTACTAAATCTGGACATTTGCCAAGAAGAATTTAACTTCTAAATATTAATTACAAATAGAAAATATTAGAAATGTTAATCGTACTGCAGATGACATTATTCAAAAGATGATAGTGTGCCGTGACAGCTTTGGCTACTTGTTCAATCTGCTGTAAGTTGGAAAAGTTTGAAAAATAATATTATTTAGCATAGAGACTCTGGGTGCAGTCAATATATAGATTATATTGGGTTTAGACTTTTAGTAGTGTTCGCTACACTGCTAGCGGTTCTGGAACAGTGCTTTTTTAAACCTTTTTCAGCCCTTGGAATCTCTAGAATTGTATGTAAAGTTCAACATTCAAAAACTCTTCTTTAACGATGATCAAAATTGTTAGAAAATTTTTTATTAACTTTTAGAAACGCAGACGGAGAGTAAATTTGTTAAGAGTATCCGTTTAAATACAAATCATCGTCCATTATCCACATTAATGTACTTATAATAGTAGGGAAAATGGAATCCTGAAATCTCTTGCATTTTCACAAATAATTAAATATAAAATATTCATAGACCGCATCATTTTTACATTATACACTTTTACAATCAATATATACTTCAACTTGAGATTATGATTTTCAGTGTCTTCGTATCCATTCCCATTCTTATCTACTGACGTCATATATGGACAACTCTTTTGAAATGCTTATTTAATAGCAGTTCTTCACTGTACTGCTCTTGTATTTTCCTTTCTCGATTGTCATTCATATGAAACACTACTTGTGAAGTAGAAGGGAACAAAACCCGTTTTTGAAATTGTATCGATCGAGTTATGGTAAGATTGAGAATGCACACTGTTTAGCTCAATGTTCAGTTTTCTGAAGGTTCTCTCAATGTTTAACATTTTCATTTGAATGCAAATGATGACATGGTTTCTTTAAACATTGGTCATTCAGCAAGATCCGTCTTGAGCTCTTACAAAATGTTACTTGAGCCATAATAACTTTGAGAAGTTTTCGTCTGATACTTAATGTTTTTTTCTCCGGACTCTTTTAACAGTTTATCAACTACGGTTTTTATTGCTGCATGGAAGTAATATATGCCTTGAAACGGTAATTTTCATGGAATTTTCGTTCAGTGTTTGCTCAATTTTTTAAAGGTGATTATACCCTTAAAATCGAATGAAAATCTAACAGTCGATTAAGTAGTTGACCATATAAAACCCCACTAAAAATGGAGCTTTCTAAACAATGAAAAGGGTCGAAAACAGATGTTAGGATGTCATCCCTTGAGACGGTGATTTTCATGGAATTTTCGTTCAGAGTTTATTCAATTTTTATCGATTTTTATCAATTATTAGAATCGAATGAAAATTTAACAGTCGATTAAGTAGTTGACCATGGTAATAATCACAAGAAGGGTGTCTTCTAAACAATGGTTAGGGTTTAAAACAGAATGAAGTAGGTTCACTTCATAAGGGGCCCACTTGGCATGGGAAAATCTGACACCCAGGTTTTTTGCATCCGGGCTTTAAGCTGGATCACAACCCTATCACTTTCAATGGGTAAAATTTTAAAACACAATTTCAGCCAAACAAAAAGAGATTAAAAACAAATAAAAATTGTTTAAAATAGCTTGATAAATCAGCAATGGTATCACTTTTTCGTTTTTCACTTTAAAATGGTAGATTTTTTTTAAAAATTAATAAACAAGTTTGAAAAATGTCCGTTAATTTGCCCACGCTGCCAGCAGGTGGCGACACGAGAATTTAAATTAACGGACATTTTTCAAACTTGTTTATTGATTTAAAAAAAATCTACCATTTCAAAGTCAGAAACGAAAAAGTGATACCATTGCTGATTTATCAAGCTATTTTAAACAAATTTTATTTTTATTTAATCTCTTTTTATTTGGCTGAAATTATGTTTTAAAATTTCACCCATTGAAAGAGATTGGGTTGTGATTCACCTATAGATTTTCGTCTAGCTCTGTATCGTGATTAATGAGTCGTCGAGGAACACGTTGTCGCAATTGCCGGAGCGTTTGTTATTTCTCTTATCGTTTTATTTACGCAAATCTTTCTCCAGAAGCCACGAGGTGAGCATTCAAATGAAGGTTGGTGTGGGTGGATTAGTTGGAGCAAAAAACAAGGGCTTTAGTTCCCCCTCTCGCGTTGGAAGGAAACAGAACAGGGGCGTGTTGGGGGGCTTAAGTAGAAATTTGCCTTTTATCAAAGCCTTGCATTTTAGCTCGGAGCAATCATTGGCAATAAAAAAACTCCATGAAACGGATTAAGTTTTAAGTCTGTATTCTAATGACGCTCCGGGATGTTGAATGAAACGCTGGCTTTTCTGCTTTCTTAGATCCGTGCTAAATTTTTTTTTTTTTTTTTTTTTTTTTTGACGCCAACTTCAATTGTGTGGCAAATTGAGTTTTAACGCGAATCTTCCAATGTGGAAATGGTTTATGGGTTCATTCAACCGAGTAACACTTAGGGTGGTCCTAGTATCTCATCAGTGTTACAGATGGCTCGGTTCAACCAAAAAAAAAAGTCCAGCCTTTTGTGAAGTCACACTGGTGACGTCAATCATCGAAGGAAATTACAACAGCTTTAGAAAATTGAACTGTACTAAATGACAATCAGTTATTTTGGTATTTTAACCATTTCTTTAATGGTAGATTTGCATACAGACTGTTCAGTGAATGATAAAAAATCCATTTTACAGTCGCCCTTCGCAGGCAGTCCCCAATTCGCTCTGGGTAAACAACACTTGTTATTTATACATATACATACTCAGCAAAATGACTCGTCGTTAGTACCTATGTACATCAAAACTTAAAACCTCGCATAACGAGCAGTATTACTCGTTAAGCGAAACAATTAACGAAACAATCGCACAATTTGGAGATTCCCCTATCCAAGTCCCTCGTTATGCAAAACGTCGCTCGTTAAGCGAGTCATTTTTAAAAAAAATTTATATTGCTCGTTATGTGAATTACTTGTTTTGCGAGGTTCCACTGTATTACATTTAAGAGTATATAAATATTGACATTTGTTTAAAAAGTGTAAATATTGAGTTAAGTGATAAGAAGTGTTAATATTGACATTGAGTTAAAAGGAATGAAATTAAAATTAAAATCACTACATAAAAGAGGTGGTAAAACATGCACTAAAGCAGCGGTCGGGGAACTTTTTTAACCATTACCCCAAAATATTTTTGCGTAAGTCGATATTACCCCACCCCACCTTCTAAAAAGAAAACAATCAATGTAAATTTAAAAAAAAAAACATTATTTATTGAATTAATTTACATTTACATATTTACAAGTTTGTAAACATACTAACACGTTTATGAAATAGCAATTTAAATATTAGAAAAATTTCCCTATTACCCAAAAAAATTTCATTTTTACCCCATTTGGGGTAATTTGCCCCGGTTCCCCGACCGTTGGATTAGAGCAACGAAAACGTATGAAAATGAAACTGGATTTTACATGTAATTGCGGTGTTTCAGATTTATAATAGTAACAAACATGAAAGAAATACATAAAAGTAGAAATTAAGATTTTATTATTATCTGCATGATTGTTAATACATTGTTAATTTTTGAGAAATCTCAAACTGAGTAAGTCTGATAAGTATGATGTTCTTGTAAATGAAGTAGGAACCAATCTTTATAGTTCTGAAAACGTTTAATTATACTCTTTAATTATGCTTTGAAATGGAATCTTTGTTGGATTTTCCATTTTTAAAATTGATTATCACTCTGACACGTTCAATAGGTTGCTGCAGTAACAGTTATTTTCTTCACTTAAAATTCCATGGCAACCTTAATTCAGAGGCTGGCCTCAACTTGCATCAATCAACGAACGTGAGAATGCATGCAGAAGAATTTCTTTCAAACGTGAAAACTTAATCTATTTTCCTGCATATATAAAAAGCCTTTCACAATTCTCATTTAATGGAAGAACTGAATTTAATGCCCTATATCCCATTAAATCGGTACTAGACTAGCTTCGAACGCCTATGGTTTTGCCAAGGCTGTTTTTTTATTTAGAATCCAATAAAAGCAATTATTAGTTGACAAAGGTATATAGATCTTCGGCATGAACCTGTTTGGTTTAATACTCCAGGGATTTAACGGTAAAAACACGTAGAAAGCCATTAAAAGTTCAAAGAAGATTTTTCACAAAATTGCGATGAAACTACCTGAGATGCATTTTTGATGTTGTGGTTATCAAATCGTCATACATTGGAGAATAAGTTTAGATCAAAAATGCATCTCGGTTTGTTGCATCGCAGTTTTGTGAAAAATCTTCATTGTTCATTGTGCATACAAAACGAATTATTCAATAAAAATATTCTCAAACTAGCTTTAATCAAAGTGAAATGTGGAATTAGATCTTTTCATGTATTGTGTTGAAGTTTGTACAAATATAGCATTAGATTTCTACTTTAAACCCTGCCAAAAGGAGAATATGCACTCGATCGTAAAGGGCCCTGAGAAATTTTATTGATGTTTGGCTAATGTATGCGATGTATCCTCGTTTTATTCTATACTCGAGCTGTTTAACTGGGCGTTAATTAACTGTTTATTTAAGGACGTCGTGATGGCAACTACATAAAACTCAATAAACTTTCTTGCTATTTGAGCGTTTTCAGGGGCGAAATTACGAAGCTCATTATTCATTAAGAGGGTCTTAAATCCCTACATTTTCAATGTTAGAAATTTTCAATGACATTTGCAATCTCGCGCACGAATACGTTTGTAAACAATTTCATGAGAACTGCAGTTTATTTTTTGTAAGACTTTAAAAATAAATCCCTATAAAACTAAATCAATTGAAGGACTTTCAATTTTCTTACTTATTTTTTTTTTAAACAAATATTCCAATTAAGAATTTAATATGGAGTTCATGGTTAAATATACCCTCTTGCATTGGCGCCTGTATATTGCAACATTGCATAATAACTAGGTAACTTTCATATTTATAAACACCTTTTTAATATTCAAGTCTGGTGGTGTTAATTGCATCTTTATGGTCCACATTACTTATTTACAGTCTCATATTAAGCAAAATGTTTTTATTTAGCAAAAGTGAATTTGAGTCAACTAGCTAGCTGTGAAAATGTGCTAACGCATAAAACGACTAATTAGTTTGCTGTATATAGCAGTTTATATCGTCTTGACGGTTGAAACCACCAAGATATAACGTATGGCCATAAAACAGGAAACGTGGTTGGGAACCATAAAGATGCAATAAGCAACACAAGACTTGCATATTAAGCATGCGTGGTTAAAAAGTATATCTTAGGTCAATAGCAAACTTGCAGTTGTTAGACTAGAATATTTACTTAATGTTTTTCCCGTCTCGTATAGTCAACGGAATGTGGACATTAAAGTATATGGGGAAATGTCATGAGAATAAGTCTCATTGATAGCTTTATGAAAACTTGTTTCATATAAGTAGTATCAAATATTGGCTTATGTTAACTCTACCCACGTGAGAATACAAAAAAAATCAACTGAGAACAATAAAATATTTTGATTTTACAAATGAAAACTCTGCAAGGTTTGAATCGAAATTATAGATGGGATAATATTTAAGATTATATGTGGGCGTATAATTAGTATTAGTTTTTATTATTTTTCTTTTATGCAAATTCTTTGCTTCATTATAGGATGATCTTAATTATGAATTATTTTTTATTCCGAGTCTAATTTAACATTCTAGGAATTCAAAGCATTTCATTAATATCACGTCGTTTAATTTGCTCTTACAATATTAATTATTGTACGATGCGCTATTTGTGTACGATTAAGTTTTTTTTTCAACGTATGGGCCTTTGTAATTGAATTTGTTGTTTTTGCTATAGATATGTTATCATGTTTATTTAAGATCAAACAATATTCTATTACACAAGTTTTCAAACATGCAAACACAGCGGAACTTACCCATTAATCATAATTTCTTAGAAACCATAGTCCTTTAATTTCAAAGTGAAACGTTTTAATAGGATAATTCGGATAGTTAATTTGGATGAAAATTTGTATTTTATATTTATATTAGTTATACATTTTTTTAAATGTAGTAATATAATGTTTAATGTAAATCGTAAACATAAACTAAAATGCGAATAGGATTTTTGTTGGGTTTTACCATGGTTATTTACTTAATCGACCATTACACTTTCATAAGTTTATAACACACGAAAGATCCTTAAAAATCGAACGATAAATCCCTTAAAATGACTGTTATATCAGTTGGCTTTAACTCTCTAATTCCTTTGCTTTTAAATTGGAAATGCTATAAAAATGTTTGTGTGTAATATCATTTTCCAATCACATTTTACCAGCTGAATGGGAAGCAAAAGCGAGTCATTAAGGTGGTTTATATGAGTAGCTAAAAGCGTTAACATCCTTCGTATCCAAGTCAGAAACAATTTAATCAATTAAATTCTCTGCGATTATTTGAACAGTTTAATGAAAATGTAATTTGATGCGGAGTACTTTCTGAAAAGAAATTTAATTTCGTTAATGGGTCGCAAGTTGCAGTAATGATATTTAATTGGATAAAAATCGTGATTTCTTCGCTTGAGCAAATTGTTTCGTTTTACTAAATTGCAACCAAGGCGTTAATTTGCTTGTTTGTTCTACAAAGTCTAATGTTTGAAATTTTCACAGGTTTCTTACTTTATTTTTCAAGTTCAATTTCGACGAAATGTTTAAAAAAAAAGCTTTGTTCAATTGCATGCTCACCGAAAGTCTTTAGAAGTGAAAATCGAAATAGAGATTTACAAGAAAGTACAAAAAATCGAGAAATTTACGAAAGTTGAGCTTTTGCCAAACTTTCTTTTTATAAAAGCCATTGCTTCGTGCAAAATCACTTGACTCATAAGTTGGAAGCATTCGAGTGTGACACTGAAATCGACTTAAAACTTCTCTTAGATTCACTTTGAGCAAGAGCAAATGTATATGATGTTCAAAAGTCTATGCATAACAGTAGTTTTGTTTCGTATTTTAATTTACTAAAAGCCGATATCCTCTTAAAAGCATAAATGTATACAAAATTATAATGCACTTATATAAGCATACTTAAGAATACATTTCAGCATAACTTTAAATGTCAGGCGAAATTGGCAAGCATTTTATATGCAAATTAAATTTGCATTCGTCTGACCTTTATATCCCATGTGGAAATGTTTGGCACAACGTTTTTAATTCATGTTTCGGCTTATGCTTATGCAAAAATATTGTTTTAAAATTTGTAGACATACAGTAAGTGTGTGTCTTGAATTTTAGTTATAATCTATGTATATTCTTGAAGTCATGAATTTCTGTATAAAATATTGCAATTAAATAACACGGCAATAAGTATTAATCCTATTTCATCCTATTTGGTTTTATGCTTAAAATTCGAGAGCACTACGTGCCTGCTTATTTTGTCCATAAAAATAAGCAATTTTGCTCAAATCTGGGCATTATGTCTGAGGCAAATGAGCGAATTATCTTTAATTTTTAATGCTGTAGATGAGTGATTTAAAGAGGATATGTCGTCCTCATTAAAAACCTTATAATGTGAATAACGTGTGTATTAATTGGGAAAAGAAATCATTTATCGCAAATTATTTTTTTGCGACTGATCAATAAGATGAGCCAACGAGTTTTAAGGAGTAAGGTTTGTGGCCAAAAAAGTTAATTAATAGTAAATTATTAATGTTAACTATAACAGAACGGAATATCGTGTAAAATTATATAAAATGTAATAATCCAAAGTCCTTCCTTCTTTTTTTTACTCATAATAAGTTAGTCATGATAACTTGGTAACTTAAGAGATAAAGTAGTATTTAAATTTATTTCTGAGTTTGTTTAAACTATTATTGAAAAAAATTAGATGTGATTGTCATCATGACTGTGATTTTAAAGAAATTTTCATCCAGGTTTTAAAGGTGATTATAGTCTTAGAACTTGTGGTGAAAATAACGGTCATGGTGAAACCCTATACAAATCACAATTTGTTATGGAACTGTTGTGATGGTAATTTATAGAACAAAACTGTGTTTTTTCATATTTTGGGGGAATATACAATATCCCCCAATCTCTCTAGATCCAGAACTGAATTATGACATCAATCATGGTAACATCAAATATTTATATATTATCATTTCAGATGCACGATTTAAGGCACGAAAACGTAAATACTTTCATAGGATATTTTGTAAATCCAGAAAGGCCGGCACTTGTTTTCGAATATTGCACAAGAGGAAGTTTACAGGTAAATAGATGTTAGTCGGTTGCTTTAGTGCTGTCATTTTAACAAAACTAACTTAACGTTTCCATTCTTATTTTGTTATTAGGATGTTCTATCTAGTGAAAATATCAAATTAGATTGGTCTTTTAAGTTGTCCCTACTTACGGATCTTGTACGGGTGAGTATTCAATTTTTGCATTATTAAATCTGTGGTTTTAGCATTTTGCGTATAATTTATAAATCAAAAATTCCCTACTGAGATTATTTAATTAAATGCAGCTGCAGAGAGATATATTCACCTTAACTATACGCTCCGGGAAATGTAAAAATAATTTCATGAGGCCTTAGGATATACATGTACTGTATAAATGGAGTATACCTTTAGCATGCATCCTTTTTTTTCTATTTCGGTCTTCTTTGTGCAAAGGGCCAATTTCGATCGCATCTTCGTGTTGTTGGTTCTCTAGTAAGACTTCAACGTTAATTGCAGTTAATTACGGTTGATTTATTTGCGACGACTTACTGGCGTCTAGAATTATCTCGCTACCGAATACGTCTTCACTTAGATCAGGATAAACTCGACAGCTAAATAAAAAAGAAAATCTTGCATGCCAATGTATCATTCTGATAAGCGAAAACAAATTGTATCTTTAATCTTTTTTGAAAACCAGCTGTCGTGAATTATATTATAGCAAGTATTCTCCATGTTAGTGATTGAGCTTTATAATCATATAATTACCACGATGAATCTCTGATAGCACATTTAAATTATCTAGAAGGAAAATAGGCTTTAGATGAGTTACAGAAACTTGTAATGGGTTAATTGTTACAGATTAGTGATAACACAAGGTGTGCAGCTTGGATCTCTACCTAATTAGCCTTAAACTAATTGAAAGGTTTTGTACATCAAGGACACCCATAGGGCCCATTCAATAAAGACGTCCTCAAGAGGGAGGTTGGGGGGTCTGCTGGCATGTGGACAGGGGGAAGGGGGGAAAAGCCATTATGGACGTCCACTAATGATGGTATTTTTCAGTTTTTTGTATTTCTGTTTAAGTTTTAAAGGTCAGTGAATGGGGAAATAAACACCAGAAGAAATGTTCCCAGTCAAAAATGTACATAAACTTTTAAAACCTCGGAAAAGTAGTTAATTACGCCTAAATTTGCTTTAAACACCATTTTTATGCTGGAATTTCCTTTCGAGGTCAGTCAATTTCTGTTAATCAGAAAAATCTGGAAAAATGTTGTGAAATTGGTAGCGAGGTAGGTGTTTGGAAATTCATAAGATGGGTCATAGTATGTATGTTCCAACAAAATTTCTGGACACCCTACTTTAAAAAAAAAAAAAAAATTAAGGACGTCTGGGCTAAAATGGATACATGTGGACAGTGAATATGAATGGCCCCATAGCGGTACCTATAGACTTCTGCCAATAAGATGTGCAAGAATCCAATCTATAGGTATCCTAAAGTATCCAATTTACAGATTTCAATTTATAAATTTATTGAGTAGGCTTAGACACCAGATGTCCGATTTGGGAAATGTCGATTAGTATCCACAAACATTGCTAGTACCTGGACTATGTTCAGTATTTTGATGGAAAAAATTGATAATATCACTGGTGTACCACTTCGATTGGTTTTCTAATGGAATTTATGTATGTCTAACTTCTTTCATTTATCCGTATCTAACGAAAAATATATAATTTAATTTTGTCGACCAATTCTCATATCGCCAATGTTACTCACAAGAGCGATATCAATATAAAGCTGGTGAACAGATCCATTTCCAGTATACGTACTTATCGATTTCTGCGGATACATTCTTGTAGCGATTTTAGTGGTATAGTGCCGATCAAATGCTTTTGCCATATACTGTTATAGAGGGTTTGTGGCCTGTGGCTCAGTGCGTATTTTTCTATGAAAGAATGTTATATTTTATTTTTTTCAAATCGAACATATTTGTTTGAAGATGAAATATCTTCAAATTGCTCCTAAATCAAAACATTACATGAAAATCCAATTGAATCGCAGTGGGATATCCAATAAAAGTCGCTTTGCCTTCGGCTTTTTCAGTATTTTCAGACTTTTGCTTCCGTTCGCCATCGTCTTATTTGTTAGCCATCAATCTGTCTATTTGGATGCTTTTCATGTCTCATTTTTGCCTCTATGAAATGAAATTTTGCAGGGAGTGAAATATCTTCATTCGAGTCCCGTTCGAGTTCATGGCCGTTTGACGTCACGTAACTGCGTCATCGACTCCAGATGGGTCCTGAAAATAACCGATTATGGGCTGCCTAATTTTTACACAGCACAAAGCTTGCCCTTTCCGAAATCATCGGCCGAAGGTCAGTAACTAATATCATTATAATGCGTCGTAAATATTTGCAGTACTACACTGTAGTGCATTTCTAACGCCGAAAGCGTTGACAATGACCACAGAGCGAATTCACCCAACATCCCATTCAGCATGACAGATAAACAGACGACTAAGGTTCCTTTTTGAATGCAAATAACTGCGATTCAGGTTTTTTGCAGCACAAATGTTGGATAATTTTCCATTTAAAAGCTTTTCAGCCACCAACTCGGTGAACATGTTCTCTTTGAATGCTATCTGGTCAACGTCTGGTCAAGTGCTTATTTAGGATGCATTAGTCTATTTAGTTAATTTGCTTTCAAGTTTTTGACGCTTTGAAATATGCCGAATTCAAACACTTTGCCAAATTCAACAAGAGACATGCATGATGGCCTATTACACTTGTATGTCGAATACACAAACTAATCGATTTCAATACTCAATATCTAGTACAGATGAAAAATCTTTGAAAATGATAAATATCAGGACGTTGAATCGTCGTGCCTTTATGTGTTTATGTAACATTCAAACTGTATTGGGGCTAATCATAAAACCATGATGGTTTTTTTTTAGAAAATTAAGCAATATAACGATGATGAATACTTTGAAAAATTAGAATTTATATTCAAATATTTGTAAATATAAGATCACTTTTATCAGTCAGGTATACAATTTCTCTTTTGAAATCTCAAAAGTTATTTTAGAATTTCACGCAGTAGTTGTACTCAAACGAACTTTTCACTTGAACAGTTGGACTCTCTGCATTTGACCCACATATGGTGCACATGCGCAGTAGATTAAAGCAGCTCTGAAAAGATCCACAAGTTGTGTCTTTTGAGAAATGGGCACAAATGCAGTTTGCACAGGCCTGCCAAGATAGACTGCAAGATCAACTTTCAATTAGAACCTCCTTTTGGGGATCCTCCTTGGGATCTGTTTGAGTACCCCTAGTGTTTAGTGTGTAATTTTTTCACAAAATGTTTTTTTTTTTTAAAAAAAAACGTTGTTTTCATAATAATACCTGATATTACAATTTAAGGAATATTTTAATTCAACTTCAAGTACAGTATAATAAAAGTTTTTATTTTGTTTACATCAATTATAATTGAAAGATTATTATAATTCGTAGATAATAATGGTAGATTTAAATTTGAATGTATCAAATTGAAGAAATATCATATACCAGAACTTTCAAAACATTTTCAAACTACAACCAATATGATTATAAGATTCATAGTGTTTATACGAATTGCGCAATTCAGGCATTGCCCTTGGAGCATCGTCTGGAATTTAGTAAGCACAAGATTAATCTCTATTAGTGAGACTAAGCCATAAACTTAACTACATACACGTATATTTTTTTTTCGTTTTTGACTTTCGCGAGGATTAGCAATACTACTTGATCTTAAATGATGTTCTTTGATTCTTACAAGCTTAATTTTCTAAGCCCCATATCGCGCTGCATTTCACATCTAGTACAATGTTAGTGCTTAATTTCTTCACTGTTTCCAAAACAGTTTCTTGCGAAATCCGTTTTAGCAGCTTAGATCGCAGAAATTGTGTAACGTTTTGTACAATACTGGATTAGGTTCTTTCCATCGACTTCAAATCTATATTTGGATTCTTTTTATTTTATTTATCCTGTACATTTTGATCTTGATCGATAGATCATTTGAACATCCTTTATCTTGGACCTAAATTCAATACCAATGTTTCCTTTTCCGCATTCTTCGTATGCGCAGCAGGCCCTAGTTCTTTTATTAAAATACTTCTGAAACAAACAAATCGGTCTAGTCGCTGATTTTTATTGTTTTGTTGGAATTTAGATATGAGGAAATCCTGTGTTGAGTCATTCTTGGACAATCATACGATATTAAGGTTGGAAATACTAGATTTCAACCTGGTTATCAGATTTGAGTCAGCAATTTTGTTCATGTACAATGCAAGTGACCCGTGATAATATTCCAATAAGGATTTTTGGTTTTGAAATTAACTTAAAATACTGCAATTCATCAATATCTTCATGTATTTATAAAAAAGCACTAAAAGTTCTAAATTCTTAAACATACACGAGTTGGGTATCATCATATAATATGTATATAGTTGTTCTTAACATTCTACTTCATTATTTCTTTTACTAACGAATCGTGTTGAAATAATTGGAATGGCTTCATACCTTAATTATACCATTCGTCATTAATTTTAATTTGATTATTTTTAATTTCGATTCAGTTGATGTCCATTTATCATTTCGAAAGAATACACGTACTGAACGAAATTGCTACTGCAATCATCAGATGTACTATAGTTACGCTTCGGTGCAAATAAATTATTAAGCCTTTGCTCTTTTGTATAGCATAAGTTCGCCACTCTGTAAATCTCATAACGTTACATGCCAGTGACCTTAAGAAGGCAGTCTTAATGGCAGCAAAAGGCAAGGCACCATTATCTCTAATGGATCCAAATAGGTCAATTTTTTATTCAATGTCAGCCCTTATAGGCCCATCTAGTAGTGTTTTATTTACGTTGCATGGCTGCTCGTTCTGTTTCTTCCATTGGGAACATAAACAATGAAACCTCTGTATTTTGGGCGTTGAAAGGATCCCAGGTCATTTCTTCATGCATTTATGTTGCTATGTTTGTATCTTAACGTTTCTAAAGCCTGTAATAAAATCTGCCTAAGTTGAATAGCTAAAAAAAAAGAACACCATTAAAGTAAAAACGAAATAAGTGAAGTCATAATATAAAATGGCCCATGAAAGCATAGCCTAAATTGCATTTCCTGAGTCCCGTAATGGGAGAGATGCAATGGACCATTTCTGAGAATGTTTTTGATGAGCACATTACTTGGAGGTTCAAAATGAACAATTAAATTTAACGTTTTCAACAATTCTTGTTTTGGAAATTATCCAGGGGCGAGATAGTATTATGTTTTGGAAATTAAATATTTGATTCATTTTTTGTTAATGTTCGTAATTAAATTCAAACTACTACTTAAGCTTTAATACTACTGCCGCACTATGTATGTTATACTCTTCTTTTTCTGCCAACATGACATTTTTCATAAATATTCCATTTGTTTTCACTCTGGCTAGTGTGTGAAATGCGTAAACAATGCCAGTTGGCGTTGATTTGGCGACACATTTTGAGATTGTTGTTTTTTCTTGAGTATGTGGTTTACATTTTTGCGACAGGCAAGAGCGAACCTCCTTTATGGAAGCATTATTAGCCCTTACCCGATAAAGCCTCCCGATTTATAGGGTTTTATAAAAGACAATTCCATTTAGGCATTGCTGATCAAACAGCAAATTGTTATTTAGGCGAATAAATAGCTCATCGTGTGGGGTGGTCCCCACTTGTCCTGGCCCAATTAGATAAATCACATTGAACTTAATGAATGGCGTCAATAGTCTAGTTGCAACATGGAGTGAGGAACCATAAAATTGATTTTGATTTCAAAGATGCTGCTCGACCTGGATATCGCTGCTCTACTCTCGTCCTTTGCCCTTTAAGATTCTCTTCACTCATTCTGCGTTTCTAAATCATCTTTATACATTGGCATCGACTTTAACATTTGAAGTGCAAATATCTCCGAAAATTGCGAAATTCATTATGGTTTTTTTTATAATTTTTTATTTTCCATGAACAGAAGGGGCATTTTGTTTAAATTTTAGTATATAAAAATTATTAAAACCATTTTATCATGTTGTTATAAGTTAAGTAATTTTAATTGTATTTGCAATGATTAGCGGTATTTCTCATTAAAAATTTAGTATGGAATTTTCATTAGGGGATGCTGAAATAAAAATACGAAGTTTTATGTCTAAAAATGCTGTCCAGAAGAAATTGGTAATATTACCAGACAAACAATTCGAAATAATCTCGATAATAGATTATTCAGCTCCTATTATTAAAGTATTTGAAATTTAATTTCTGGCTTGTATAAATTATGTTCTGTTAATTAGTATTAATAAAAAAGGGTATTTCTCATTACAAAGTTAGAGAAAAGATGAAATTAATTTCGGACGATGAAACCATTGCATTCTACTGCTGGTGAAATGAAGTTAATGACGGTTTGGCAGTCTTTCAAGACGTAGCTCAGTTTCATTAAAGATATACACACCTTAATCCTTCGTAATAAAAATAAAGTTTTACCAAAAGGACCATAAACATGTGAAGTCTGTATTTGTAGTGGCGACATTTGCAGATCATAAAATAGCTTTCCTTGGTGCATGTATCCCAACTGAATCTACACAGGTCCTAAAAATCAATTTACGTTATTCAGACAGATACGCTTATTGTACAAAAGTTTTTTTTATATGAGCATTTGAAGATATCTAGTAGTGAACATTTACATCGTTTAAACTTTTGAAAATACCATGTATTATTCAGCTGTTTCTTAGCTCGTATTTCATTGCCTTGTAGAAGTTTAAAATAAAAACGTCAAAATTACGCATTCATAAACGATTTAAATGCGAAATAAAGACCCTTCCATCCCATTTTTAGTCTAAATATAACTTTCTTATAAAAGCCGAAATCACCAATGTGGAAAGAAAAGAGAGTAAGCTGTTTTTCATTGCTGAAAGCAGGCCTAAGTTAGTGAACCATGGGGGAAAAGGATTTCTGGAGGTTGGATCCATCTCTGCTCACTTTTTATTGGCATGGCAAGTACGGATCCAGAAAGACCTAAGACGCTACATTAATCCGAAAATAACTTCAATATGCTGTTCTACTTGAATTATTTTGAATTATCATTATAATTCCTCTACCGTCATCATCACGCTCTTCTCAATATGGAAGTTTTTATCGCAAAATAAGAACTTTATTTTTTTTTTCACCAAATATATCACTTAGGACTTTGATTTGCAAAGGGTGAAAAACGATCGATCTGCGAAATAAATTGCTTTATCTTTGAAGCTTGTGCCACTGATGCGAACTCAAGCAGGTCCACATTCAAGAGTCAACACTGAGAAGGTGCAAAAAATGTAGTTCAGACTTACGATCAGTCCCAGATCGCACAATTATATTGTAGTCAAAGAAATGAACTTTCGGTTAATGGATATTAGAAACTTAGAAAGAATGTTTCATCAATTTTAATTAATTCCTGTATTGTCAGTTCCAAATTTATCAATTAACAATTCAAGGAAATATGCAATTTTAAGCAATCGGTCACACTCGGATTTTCTTCATTCAATTAAAAAACAATTAGCATTCCACTGTATAAACTAAAGATTTTTCTTCAAATGATGGAAGAAGATCAAGTCAAGGCATCATTGTGCCTTATTAGCATTTCGTTATATTTTGATCTTCCTTCAAATGACTGTCAAACTTTAACTTTTCATTTTTGTTTTAAACTCTGATGGGAAAACCCCTCTTAATCTTACTGTATATACTATAGGGACTGGTTTAAAATGAGTATAATTTCCTCGATTCATAGTTCATGCAAAGCGTGTAAAGCGTTCCGCAGCTTGCAAATACACGATGTTTTTGCTTCGACGTTTCTTTTAAAGAAAAAAAGAGGTCTTTTTGAAACCATTTTTCCATTTTCTTGATTCCCTGAAGATCCCTCAACCGCGCCATCACTTCTTTCACGCTTCTGTTTCGAGGCTCACATTTTTTGTCGCTTTTTAAACGAATTTTGATTCAGCTGAATAACCTTGGATAGCCAAGCAGAAAAGCATTTGCAAACTGATGTTTGTTTACTAGTGCTCAGAATAAGGCGTATAAATACGATAAAGAATCCAACTCTGGAATATCAAATAGACTAACTGATGAAACTCTATCTAGCCCAAATCAATAAATGGACAAGAACTACGAAACGATCATCTTATCTATCCTAGATTGCCAGAAACATAACTGAGCAAAAACTTAGCTGTACAGGTGGATCAATAAGTATACATTATATATCATCATGTTAAGATGTGTAGTCTTTCATCATTTAAGTCACCTTTCATATACTTTGAACTGTAGCATCCATCTCCCCTGAACTGGAGCATCCTTCTACCATGAACAATAATAAATAACGTGATTCTGAATAAATACTCATCATTTTATACTTAATTTTACTCGTACTTGCCACAATTATTCAATTTGATTATTTTAATTAGTAACAATGGCGGCTTGCTTTTGAGATTCAAGGATTCTATTCTCAGATTGGTCATCCACAATATAGTTTTTGCGTTTTTCCGCATTTATTGATGGATAAACATTGTTCGTTCGTAATAATGGTGATTTAATTTCACATCAACAGCAACTTAGGCTCTTTAATAACCAACATATTATTTTGCATAGCAATTATGAATATACTCATTTTTCCATTAGCTTTGCGTGCACTATTTTATATTCCCTCTGTAATTATAAACTGCCAAATTAAAACTTCCATATTGATTATTCTTCATACCATACTATTATATGCATTTATCTTTAATGAAGCTTGCTGTATAGCAATTTTGAACCTTTGTCAAAATTACTATTTTATTGAAAATTCAGCTGCAATCGATAATTGCGATATTGCTTCCTTAACGGCTGATTTGTGCATGTTACTTTAGGTAATTACATGAAGTGAAATATTTTAACTCTATTTAAATTGTAAATGCAGCAACAGCTTGAGTATATTACGTTATAGTATCACTCTAAAAAATCAATTTTTCGATTTTGTTCCCCCCCAAGTTTTTTCAGAAATTGTACAGGATGATCTTAAAATAGAATAATTTACCTATTATGTTTATTGATTTTAATTGATTTTTAATATAAATAGTAGCTTTCTTTCTTGAATTCACAGATTTTTAAGTATTCAGTAAATAATCTCTTCATTATTAGCAATATATGGTAAAATTAATACATTTTCCTAGTTAAGCTACAGTGTAATTAAAAGGAACATTAAAGTACATAATCTTTTCTATGGCAAGAGCTGTTTAACAAGAATAAGTTGCTTTAGATTGATTATTTTCGGTGCACATTCTTGTTTAACTATGAAAAAAGTTTTGATTCTATGAAACCCATAGGTTTTTTTTGAATAATTGCAAGCTTTGACTATTTAATAGCATTAAGAGCGCTTTAATTAAGAGCGCCATCTATGTTGCATTCAGCGCAACAGGTTTTCCTTTATTAAGCTTGAGCTGTTTATATTTGCAGCTTTGTTATGGGCTGCTCCCGAATTATTGAGGAACGAAACAGCCCTTAGGAGAGGGACCCAAGCGGGAGATGTCTATAGCTTTTCTATAATTATGCAAGAAGTTTTGGTTCGTGGATTGCCCTACTGCATGCTGCCACTCACGCCATCAGGTAAAGTATATCATGGTCATTATGAAAACTGATTGAAAAAAATGTCACTATTCAGAAACCCCGTGACGTTTACATTATGTTTTTTCAGAAATAATTGAAAAGGTGAAGCATCCACCGCCCATGATACGACCGTCGGTCTCCAAACAGGCGGCGCCACCAGAAGCAATCAATATTATGAGGGAATGTTGGGCGGAAGTTCCTGACATGAGGCCCGATTTCGCCATTATTTATGAACAGTTCAAAAGGCTTAATCATGGAAAGTACGTCACCTTATCCATCATTGCCACGAGCGCACTATTGTGCGATATGCTTGAATAATAGATCACTATAACTTGTTACGTCAGACGTAATGTTCTCAAAACTTCGTTGTTGTACTCATTGAGTGGGTATTATCCCTTTGTATTCAATGTGTAGTAGTTTATGATCACAAGGGAACAAGAAAGAAGGGAAATACCCCGGGCCCGGGATTTCTGGGGGGCCCGAGAGCAATGGCGAATAACTGGGAGCAGATGGGGCATTTTCCCCATGTGCCCTCCTCAGTTCAAGTTTCCCTTGTCCCGAAAATTCCGATTTTTGAGCAGTAAAAGTATATTTTCTGCACCAAAACTGCTAATTTTCTGCCCGAAAATTGGCGCTTGATGCGCAGTAGACCTGCGCAGATCTACTGCGCCCCCGTTCTGCGCATTAGACCTGCACGAAACCGACGCCTTCTTGAAATTTGGGGCACATTTTTAATACATTCATATTTGAGAGTCCAATTGGTTTCTAATCTCAACCCAACATTTTTCTTTTCTTATTTTTTCAGAAAAGTAAACATTGTAGATACAATGTTTCAAATGTTAGAAAAATACTCTAATAATTTAGAGGAGATTATTCGAGAGCGAACTGAGCAACTGGCTGAAGAAAAGAAAAAGACTGAGCAGTTGCTTCATCGCATGCTTCCCAGGTTAGTATCTAGTCTTAAGTAAGAGATGTAGTGATCCTAATTGTAATTATACATTAATTTGTTTAGACATTACATTTTTTAAATAAACTTATACCTAATTTCAGCTAAAACATTTTAACAAAACCTTTTAACAGTGTTGGAAAATTACCTCACAATAAACGTTATTAAACATAAAAAATAAAACATATTACAAAAAAATACATCGGTGACATGAAAATCGTCATGATCAAACGCTTTGTTTTTTTATTAATTTACTTTAGTTCAGTGGCAGAAAGGTTAAAAATTGGTATGCCGGTTGAACCCGAGGCGTACGAAGAGGTTACCATTTATTTCAGCGACATTGTGGGCTTTACCACAATATCAGCTTACAGTACTCCTATGGAAGTAGTAGACCTTTTGAATGATCTATACACGTGTTTCGACGCTACGATCGACGGGTATAATGTATACAAAGTAAGCACTCTTTTGTATATATATCTTGATTGCTGAAAAAATTCATTAATCCTTTTTAACCATAGACCAATTTTCCAAAAACTACTTCCGTTGCCCTAGTTTAGCATCAATAGATTTCCTGACATTTACCAGCATTAGCGTTGTGGAAAAAAACCCTTTCTGTACGACTATATGACTGATCGAATTGAGGCTGTATAATTTCAATGTACATAATCATGCTTATTAATGAAAATGAAATAAGTTTAATGGCCTCGATCGTTGAGCATAAAAATTGCACATTTTTAAATTGATGTTCTACACTATTAATCACATGTTTTGTATTATTTACTAATATGGGGGGGATGTTTACTTCAGAGTTTAGCATTTTTGTTTGAAACTAGTTTGGAAGTGATTTTTTTAGATTTGCAGAATAAATTAGAAAATTAAGACCACTAAATGTCAAGACAAATTAGTCTGACTATGGAAGACGAGTTATCAGGATTCGAAAGACCTTGATTTCTATTAGCAATCCGATATCTTGCCTACTTGCAATTAATCATAGTTGATTTAATTAGGTGGAAACGATCGGGGATGCGTACATGGTGGTTGGAGGGCTTCCAGTTCGGATTGAGGATCACGCTTGTCAGGTGGCCAACATGGCCATGGATTTACTGCATCAGAGTGGCAAATTCAAAATCACGCATCTTCCTAACACGCCATTAAAACTTCGTATTGGAATTCATACAGGTGCGACTTTGAATTTTTCGTTTCTTTGCATTTATGAATAAGATTATCAAAATTGAAATCCCATTTGGGCAACACTCAATTGCATGTAAAAATTTGAGTAATTAGCTAATTTGCATATTGTGCAATTCTGGCGAGAATGCGACCTTGAATATGGTCATATAGTATATGTAAATTTAAGCAATGTAAAGCATTTAGAATTGAAACGTGTGTATATTTTTCAGGACCTTGCTGTGCCGGGGTTGTAGGATTAACGATGCCCAGGTACTGCTTATTTGGTGACACAGTTAATACAGCTTCCCGACTGGAATCGACGGGTCACGGTAAGGCTACGACCACCAGCCGGTTTAGTTTAAAACCCCAGAAAATCGAAATTTTAAAAATCGAGTTCTAATTTATTTTCAGCTTGGCGAATTCACATAAGCCAAACAACTAAGGATAAGTTGGACCGCTGCGGAGGTTATCACATTACTTGCAGAGGTGTGATTGAGCTTAAGGTAAGGCTCAACCTTGAATCCATCTTCTTTCCTGCTCGTAATTCAATAAAGTGCGCATATTTGATATTGATGTGCAAATAATCGATTTTCTTGTAGGGCAAGGGAAAAGCCACGACGTATTGGTTACATGGAAAGGACGGATTTGATAAACCACTTCCTCTTCCAACTGAGTAAGTTCAAAGTCAAATTTGGCATTTATTTATTTATGGCTGGTAGATATTAGTATGTTGTATATGTGCTACTAAAACAAATGGCAGAAATAGGTCTGCGAAAGCTTTTGTCGAGGACGTGGAATAAGAATCAAATTGGGGGGAAAAATCCTACTAGTTCAGAAACAACTTTACTTGACTACAAACGCGATTGAAATTTTTCGGAGGCAACACTCAATTTTTGTGTGTCGATAGTTAAACTTATCTCAGGGTAAACTGTACTTCAGTTACTGCGCTATTCCATCAGGGAACAAAATCCACGATACCATAATATGCTATCACATTTAATGGGCGTCTCTTAGTATTTGGATTCTTGCAAGTGGTGTTGGTTAATATATTTGCCTTAGTGATGGTGTTACTTACAACGTATTTTTTTTTTATTTTTTGCTCTCAGAGGAATCAGTCACGGGTAAGGTTATTGTTGTATTATCTATTGAATATCTTCAGTAACTTGGTTCATTCACAGTTTCACACTATAATGCATCTATAAAATACAATGTTAACAATAAGATAAAGACCTACTGACCATAAATTGGACAGGTCTATGCTATATATTATATCGATCAACTGCCCCAAACACAAACCATGCAAAGTGCGTAATCTATTTAGTTCAAATCACTGCCCTACAATTGACATAAAAATGTCATGTTTATCTATGTATATGCACATTGGTGGACACACACTGTACATGCCAATCATATACATTCGTCGATCGTAACTTTAATATGATCTGCGCAGAAGACGTGCTGAAGTGTTTTGCACACGTTATATACTTGGGTGTTCCCCTGGTGGAAAAAAAACCAATTGAGATTTCTATTGTGTTTTCTATTGGTATCAACAGAAAATTTCTATTGGTTTTATTGGTTTCAATTGTTTTCTATGTTTTTCTATTGTTCAGTCAATACAGCTAAATCATAGAAGTCAATACAGGAACCATAGAAAACAATTAAAATCAATAAAGTGTCCAAATAACGTACAATAGAAACCAAAAGAAATCTCTATTGGTTTCTACTGTTTTTTCACCAGGGTCTGCATACATCATATGTGCAAGTTTTTTGCGCACATCAACTGCTCACCAATACATAATGTTCTTGTTAACATCTATTTTTCATGGATTGAGCATGAGTTGAAAATGGAACATTTGGATTTTGGAGGCGTAATATGTGTATTGTGATTCCAGCCTCGACGAAGAGCTGATAAGACAGTGTCTGGCATCGTCCCAGCGCACTGCCGACGCTGCTTTGTGCGCAGCGGCCAACCAGTGCATCCTGACCGACGACCAGTCGGAGTGCTTACAGGAACCCCGGTCCTCCGTGGGCAGCGACGACATAGCCCAGGGTCAGTTCGCCAGGACCCATTCCAACGCTTCGGACATCGTGTTGAGCAGGCCGCTGAAGGCTAGTGCGGACACGCAGAGCCTACACTCGCAGTCGCACGTCCATGTTCGGAAGGCCCTGGAATACATTCCCAACGCCAACTCTTACATTATCAACATGAACCGGGCTCACTCCCTGGACTCCGACGAGCCCTGCGGTAAGACGGACCCCGGTCCCTCGGCCAGCGCCAGCGGCAGTGGAAATGGTGGGACGACGGTCGCCAAGGCAGCGCCCGTGGCGCTGGATCGCAGCCTCGCTCTGCACCTGCTGAGCAGGACATCTGCAGGCTCTGGCATTGACAATCACAACCACCATCATCACAACCGTCGCAGCAGCGAGGTGTGGGAGAATAACGTGTATGCGTGCAAGGACCGTAACCAGAACGCCAGGCGATTCTCTAACCCCAGGTACTACGCCCTGGTGCCGTCGGACGAGCGCAACGGCAATTTCCTGTCCACCGTGCCCGGTTCGGCTGGCTCCGGACCAGACGGTGAGAGTTCCTCCGGTGACAGTACGACGGCTATCAGCGAAGGGAGCGTGGCTATAAGTTTACCATATCGAGATGTCATCGACCATTTCGACAATCGGGTTGTCGATTCTTCTTTTTGAGGCTAGGTGATTTCTGCAGTTCAAAGGTGGCGAACACGAGCCTCTTTCGGTCAATTATTGAAAGCAATGTTAATCATGCAATCCATTGATCATGGAGTCTATGACGGTTCCATCCTGCCCTCATGTGCCGAATGTCCGAGTTGGATGGCCTGGTGGTTAAGACCTGAATGTGTCCATGCACATTGTTAAAAAGTATCAATAGAAAGATGGATACACATTTCAAACTGAAAATTCTCGTTCAAGCTTCTTACTGGCTGTCTTGGGGAATCGATCGGTGGTGGGTGCTAACAGAGCCTCTTGTATTAGCTGGAAGGTATACTGATGGTTTGGTTCGTGAGGAACAGAAGTACGTAACCATGGTTACAGTATATAATGAGGCATTCCATAACTTCGATTTTAAAAATTAAGATGGCAGCCTCCGTTACCCGAATTTTATTTCCATTTATTGTTAGGGCTTTGGCAACACTATGCAGAAAATAGTCCAATATTCAATTCAATTCAATTCATTACCCTACAGTCGGGTATGGTCCAAATTATCCGTTTGGGTATAAAATTCATAAAATTGAAATTAGTATGCCATACAATGCATAAAAAAGAAACAACAAAATATTAACGAGGCACATTCAGGTCACATAAGTCTCTAGACATCATTGTTGAGATAATAAAAAAATGTTCTTATTGGTTGACTTTACAGCAGTTAACCAATCTGATCAAATCCATACACAATTTTGACATTGAACAAACTATTTGAGTATTTTCATTTTTGTCCTAAAGACACTCGAGTTCATCTCCAGTTTAATTTCTGCTTCGTTGGTTCATTGGTTTCTGTATTTTCCAAGGCTTACGGTATTAACCTCCTTAAATTTCGTTAAGAATGAATTTTTTGATTTATCATGATTTTAGTCTCTGATGTCGACTCAAAGGTTTCTGATACTCCTTGTAAATGTTAGATGCTGTTGAACAGTGTCGCCTGGATGCAATCCATACACTTTTGTCTGATCTGTCACTTGAGAAGGTGATCCTGGTAAAACATTTAATTACGTTTACTGCATTTCATCAAGATGCAATTTTTAATTCAGAAGTAAGCCTTAGGTTAGGAATTTGCAATTGAGTTAGTGTTTGAGGGTTTTTGTAGTCGCTGATTACGAAACACTGCTCGTAAGGCATACGAATGTGACAGCTGATGAATATTCTGTTTTCCAGCATAATGAGCAATTTAACATAATTTATTCATAAATGTCATCCATTGTTTTGTACCACCTCGTCAAGTTCATTTTCTTAAGCGTATAGTATGTTGAATAATGAGCTGCTGGCAAGCGACATTGACTTCGAATCTCAATCTGCGACGTTTTCGTTGTTTTTTTAATTTACGAAAATTAATTCATTCAATTAATTAGTAGGCCAAGCGTATTTTCCTTCATTTTGAGTGTGCTACTAATGTACTATTTGGTAGGAAACTCATTAGGCAAATAACACTTAATCTCTTAATTTATAAAGTCTATTAATAATGTTGTTTGTTGCTTAAATCCATTCCTTGGAAATTTGTTGTTTTTCTTCCAATTACATTAGGAATCGCCAATAATTGCTTTGGAAGTTTTTGTAAAAGTTATGACAATTGTTCGGGGAATTTTAGCTAAGGCCATTTTTTTTTTAATATTTTGATAGCAATAACTAGAAAACGTTGAAAACTGTAATTTTAACTATTAGGTCTTTCAAAATACTATCTAAACTGAGAAATTTAATTTTTTAGAAATTTATGAAAACAAAAATTTTAGCATATAACCCACAGTATACAATTGTTACGACTTGACCAAACTCCAATTCAATTTAATCGTTATCAGTTTTTGAATAATTATTAAATGTTCATTTACAATAAAGCAAGTATTAATTTTTCACATCAGGAAAATAAATGCGCTGTTGAAATATTTGTTTCTGAGAACTTGTATTATGTTTGTTATGTATTTGATAATCCTTACGCGTTATTGCATTACACATTATACCAGTATATGTTTAACAAATGGAAATTTCCATTCACTTTCATTTTTTTGCAATACAATCAAGTACAACATAATGCAGTATATATCATTTTTAATACTCTGCACACTCGAGCACATTTCGTTTAAAATACCCATTCCTGCCTAAATCTTAAGACAAAATGCATGTATTACATTATGCATTGCTGCATATTTATATTGTTGAACAAATTAATATGGTAGGAAATACATTAACATATTTTTCTCGTCTGGAACACGATTTACAGTATTTGCGGAATTTCTAAGAAAGGGGGTTCTACATGTTTATACACTTATACATGTAAATGATAAAACGTATTCAATATCAGTTATCTAGCTCCAGAATAATTGATGTGACATGTTCAACATTGACTTTGTCAAATGTTAAAATTCAGTATTGATTCGGCAATTCAGTTTGAAGATATGGCGAGAAATTTATAAATGTTACCCTTTACCCAAATTTTTTTTAAAGCTTTTTAGAACAAAATTTGTTGACAAAACCTGTTGCACAATCTACTGTTTGAAATTTATTTGAAAATATTGCATAAATTGGTATATCAAAGTCTCATATGCTTCGTAATTGCACAATTGCTACGTTTTACACCAGGGCAAACACTCCTATATATCAACATGCTGTTTCATGTATAAAATTGGCGTAAACTTGAAATTATGTACAAATTTAGCTGAAGTGGTTTCAAGTGATGTCATTACAAATTGTAATCTGTAAATATTCTGTGAATGAATTAGATATTTAACAACAACAAAATATTCCGAAAAAAAAACTGAAATAAATTCATAACATTTTCTGACAATCAATTATGCTTGCGTTCCAGTACATTGTTCTTATTTCTTTTATTGAAATATTACAGTGGGTTTGTTTATTTCAGCATCATGGAGAGTATTTATTAGGTTGAGTATTATACTTAATTGTTGTAAATTGAGTTTTTGTTGGAAATGTACTGTAATAATTGAGTTAAACTTTGCATGGTATTTGGACCCATTCCTCTTTATAAAGTGGAATTTTCCTCAGCCGGTATAAAATATTTTTTTGCAAAGTGAAATCATTTTTACATGAAATTGTATTATAAGTTGAATTGAAATCCCTCAAGGAAGGTTGCTACTTGAAATTGAATTTCTCTTAAAGAACGTTTGCTCAACCATCCACGGTGAAACACTTTTCAAAACTGGAAGGATGAGCAGCACTCGACCAAATTTATTAGGATACTGGCATTGTTGGCTGCCATTTTGGGCCTCATATTGAGCCAAGGTAGTCTGTGCTCTATCTTGAACCATTTCTAAAGCCTTTCTGTCGCTTCCCAAATTGCATCCTGGTAATTCTGAAAAATGAAATTCCTAATGTAGGACCATGACATGTAGGATTTTTACACTACCAAGATGGCGGGATAGTGTTTCAATTCATTAATTTGTACAAATATTTCATAAACTAATATGCAATTAGTTTTTTTCAAGTCCTGGTCTAAAGTAAGAAACATTTAATTGCCTCAATCATCCCTGGAGTTTCATTTAAAGGAGCGTTCAATTATAATAAATTTAACATGATCGAGATTAGCTTTTTTTAATTAGAGATTTAACAAATGTGGATTTTTCCCATTTTAAGTTGACTTTTTTTTCTCTACTTAGTCCTATATAATGTGGAATTTGCACGCTTCAGAGATGGATTCTTCCATTGGGAGTAGCTGGATTTACGATGGAGTGGTCAAATCGTATAAATTCCAATATTTTTAAAGCTGAGCTAGAGCGCAGATGCCAATTCCCAAAAGAATTGATAAGTAGGCCAGTGCAGTACATGGATTTCCTCTCTAAATGTACTTGGACACATTGAGCCGCTAGAGGGTCAACTAAATCCTAGTGAATCCGTCAAATATTTACTAGTCAACATGCAAAGCACTGCCCGGCATACATGTATATGTTCGTAACATGGTAAACTTATCACTACATTTTCAAGCTATAACTTACCTCTGCTTGTTGCTACAATGGCTTCCAGGAGCATCAGTTCCACAGCATCTAATCGCAAAGATTGACATCTGGTCAACACTTGCAGGGTAACTTGAAGATGACCCATGTCCACTGATTGAGGACCCTAGAAGTATATCATTTGGGGCTTTACAAAGGGTCTTTTTGTTAGCAAAAATTGGCTCATTTTTTACATGTACATATTTAGAACACTGAATTCTAACAGAATATTTTTAAAATAGAATTTTGTGTAGCTTTCAAACGCTGTGTTAATATTTTTGAGCAAATGCTCTGTATTTGATCGAAAATTAATGAGTCATGCTTTCAAGTACAAACTTTTAAATTGGCAATTTTTTTAAGCTACATGCTCGTAGTTGTTTAATTAGTTATTTGTAGAGTTAATACTTAAACTATACAATCAAGAAGTTAATAGTGGTTAAAATGTCTTACCTGCATTATGTTTGTAGTGTAAGCGTGTCTCAAATATTGGACCATATCAACTGGCCAATAGGCAGCGTGTAACAAGAATATTTCATGCCAAGCTTCCTCCATTAACATTTGAAGCTCCCGAGCTTGTAAAGTTGCTAGAAGTTCATTGTTCCGTAATCTTCTAAGGCAAATCAATAGAATTTGTGCTGCCATGTCGGACAGAATTTCAATTGGGCGGCTTGAATTCATCACTACAACAACCAAAACTTAGTTTAAGAAACTTTGAGAAAATTTAAAGAAAATAATATTAAAATATTTTCTTACTCGACAAGCCGACGTTGTTCGATGCATCCATGAGGGTATCTTTGGAGGTAATGGGTTCTTGGCCTTTGGACTGAAGGTCTTTTCTGGTTGGCACCACTCTGAAGGGACTTGTATCCGCATTATGCATAAGTGGACAGAATGGAAAGAACCCTTCCGGAGGTCCCATGTCTCTTGGTATTAATGGTGGTAGAAATGTGGTAGAGGGTAAGTTGGGAAAACTTGGTTTAGGTAAAATCATGGGTAAGGGAATTCCCAATCCAATCGCAAATGGAGGGTCTCTGGACGGGATTTCGCTGACCATTTCATAGGGCTTAAAGTCCTTTAGATGTGGATGATGTGGATTTATTAAAGCGCCACCTTCATTGGGATTGACGAAACCTTGGAATCCAGCAACAGGTGGTACTTCAGGATGCCCAGAGACAGTACTTTGGCAAGGATCTCGACTTTGTAATCTTCTTCTTTGTCCAGGGGTCAGGTTTCTTCCTTCGGTATCTCTTGTTACTTTAGCACTTGAGCGTCTAGGGCCACGTTCTTCTTGGACCGCTAAACACATAGATAATTCTGAAAGCGTTAGCATTAACTATTTATTATTGTCTACACATGCGGTAATTCATAATAGTTATACAAAATATGTCTGGGTTATGAGTTCTTCAATTTTGATAAGTGAATTTAAAATCAAGACTTTTTCATTTTTTGGAATCATTATAGAAATAGAGGCTGAATAAGGCGGAAAATTCATATTTTGTATTTCATTTAGCCCCAGAAGGTTGGCAATCATTACTAACATCAAAGCGTTCCTAGTTTGCCTGCGTCAAGTGGTGTGCTTTGTTAAACACTTATAGTAAGGGAACTTTACTGTCTTCTAAGCATTCTTAGTTTTTCTAATATTCTTGTTCACCTATTTAACGGTTGACTTTTATAAACTTTACTGTCTTATGTATATTCGCATTGATATGCAGTATGATTGCCCCTTATCTTACAGACTTAAATAATTTATTTGGGAAAAACATTAATTTTACTTTCACATTTTTTAAAATATTTTTAAACACACAACTAGAAGATGGATTTTTTAATAAATTGAAAAATTTTAAAGTAACATTTTAAATTTACAATGACTCATTTAAAATTATTTTTGCGGAAGAAATAATGTTCATAATGGATTTTACTATAGTGAATTTCAGGAGTGGATTTCTAAAATGTTATTAAACAATGCAGTTCAACAACATAAATGGATGCAATTTATCATCTCTTAACAAGGGATATTACAGGTATTATCAATGGGCAAACATGATTACGTGTAGCCTTTAGCAAAGCACGTGCCTTACCCAAAAATCCCTGTTGTGACCACAGGGGATCCGGAAGGGGATTTACGGTAAGACCAAATAGCCAACAATGCATAGCAAAATATGTACTAACATGAACACCACATACATGTAGATTAAGTATGAAATACGAACTGTATAAAAGTTATACTTTACCATCTCTATTCATTTGGACCTGAAAGCATTTTTGGAGACGGCAATATGGACACCAATTACGACGGGCTTTGTCGATAACACAATTCCCCTTTCCAGCTAAAATTGCATTAATATAAATGAACATAATTTATGTTAACCATATAGTTTTGAACAAGTAAAGTTCAAAATGAGTGAAAATTGAAATTGTTAGAATTTCCGATCAACGTTCTGGAAAACCTATTCAATTGACCATTATATATAATATTTAAGTATTTTACTAATAATCTAAAAACTTACTTATACAAGAATAGACCATCTTTCGCCTAATGCTTCTTTTAAAAAAACAGCTGCAACCATCGCAGCAGTACACCCCATAATGTTTACCATAACTTTTATCATCACAAACTTTACAAGAAACTGGCACTGGTAATGTGCGACCTGAAAAGGTTTGCACAATAATATGTCATTTTTATTTAAAACGATTAAAGATAATTTTTGTATTTCATGCCACACATTTTTACTTAGAAATTTTTTGATATGAAAAATTAATGAAACAGAAATTTAAAGAAAGCTTTGAGTAAACTTTAAAATATTAGCAGTATCGCAGTATACAACTGCTTCGTTTAAGCAAATGTTTGTCCAAGAAATTTGAAAATGTTTAACAAAAACATGATTATTTTGATTTTAATAATTTTAAAGAACTGAAGTGAAATGCAACGTGCAACAGCAGTGTCATTAAACAACAAATGCAATAAATCACTAAAAAAATCTCTTACTTACCCATGGTTTTACTTGAATTTCTATCTAAAACCTGAAACTTTTTCTATCTCGGCAACTTATAGGACACATGTATTTGTAATGCAGTTCCGATTGGGTATTTGGTACCCTTAGAAGGTCCCTGGCTTTTGATGCTCTTGGGTTTCAGTCTTGAGCCAATCAGTGCTAAGCATCCTCCTGAGATTACCAATGGCAACTTTGCCTACATACCGGGCTATTTATAACAGAAAAAAGGCTCTTCAGTGTAAACTAAAATCAATTAAAGTTATACAATATTTATATTTGAAGGATGGCTTCGAAAGCAATGGTCTATAAAACTGTTTCTTTTTTCTCCGTACAAAGACTTAATTGTTTCTGTCATTGATAAGCACGTGTCAATTGTTCACCCTGGATGGATGGACGTGTGTGTGTGATGGTGTATGGGGAGGGAGGGTTAAGTACTGCGCGTGTTTTGTGGGTATTGATTTGAACATTTCATTTGAAATCCATCCCGAATGGTATTGGGGAGGGGGTAGTCTTACCATCGTAAATCTCTCAAGCGCTTTTTGACAAGTGATGCTGGCTGCTGCTTTCACACCTTTTTCCATTATCAACACACCTGAGACCAATACTCAGTTTGAATGTTTTTCTACTAGGTTACACGTTTCATTTCGACATAGTGTCACCTACAATTTCACATGTTGTTATGCAACTTAAATCACTGACACCGAACACGAATCCAATATTTCATCAAACTCATTTTTAACAGCACAACCGTAATTGGAACATGATCGAACAGATTATGAACAAATCCTCTATTTTAAGCAATTGGTTTATTAAGTAACAATGCAAATGTGGGCAATGCCAACATTTGCGAAGATTTTTATAAATTGAGAAGTGGTAGCAAACTATTTCAAATCATATATACTTTTTTATACGCTCCATAACCCATTGTGTATTGGCTATATATTAATTCCCAGATAAAATTATCGTCCATTTTTCACTGCTTTTCAAGAAAACTACCACCATTAAACAGATTCACTTCATTTGTGCGGAAATATAAAATATCTTTTTATTGAACATTACCGTTATATTTTTTGAATTAGGACCCCATAGTTGATTTAAATTTAACGTCACAAGCGAGGGACATTATGACGTCATGTTTAGGAGATTTCTATGCTCTATAATGTCGTATTATATGAATCATTTAAAATGAAGCAATCGCTGACCATTTTTGCAATACGTGGATTGTTTTAACATATTAATTAATATCATTTAAACCAAGTGCACAAAAAGTTTTTTGACCATGTTTCCAATAATTTTTAGCAGGTTATATTTACAGTTTTAACAGATGCATGGGCCATGTTTTCAGCATTTTTTCTTAATATTAAATAATAAATGTTTTTCCATGTTTTTGGATTTTAGTGAAAAAGTTCACAAGTTTTCTGCCCTACTCCATCAAATTCCTATCAGAAAGCTTTGACAAAAACTTGGTGTTTGTGTAGTGCGATGTTTGAATTTGGCTCGTTGACACGTGGCAGGCCCGTAGCATCTGAGTGTCAGGCTCTTTCGTGGTTTGTTTGCTGTAGCCAGTGCTCAAATACAACCTAATGGATACGTTGTGCAACATTGGATTTCTGTTTGACTATCGTAGGCTTCGAGCTAAGAGCAAAGGCTTTTGATAGCTCCAAAAAGACCCAGGTGGACGCGCTAAATGTTGGCATTAATTATTCATCCCCTTTTTAACTTGGTGCTCGGATATCAGTTGCATGAGTGGAAAAGATTTATATGCAAATGCTCGTCAGCTTCCCTTCAAGATTTCATTTTATTTCAGAAAGAACAGAGTGACAAAATGTTGCTGTCAGGCGTTAGAGAATAGTGCATTAAATCACTCCACTTGTACCATTTATTATTGTTATTCGTTGATGGGCTTCATTAAAAATGTATCTGTTGATATCGTTTCCTCTTTTGAAAGCATATGAATTGTTTCGCCACCTATAGAAACAAATGAAATTTATATTTCATTTCCCGTTGTACCGTTTTCGTTTTATCACTGATTAATCCTAAAAATCAGTCTTAGGTTATGCTTTAAGACGCTAATATTAATTGAGTGCATCAAGATAGCCAATTTATAACTAAAAATAAAATTTAGTCCAATTTTTATCAGCATGTGTTCTACATTATTCTTAAAAAATATTTCTTTTTACTTTTATTAAATTAGAGAGTCCTTGACAATAATGTCTTATTTCATGATCGTCTCTTAGTTGAGTTCATGTTTAGCTGAGCTTAACTTAGTGCTTTATCATAAATAATAAGTGCTAAGCATGCACAATCCTTATTTATACCATCCTATTGTCGTTAGGGAATTTTAAATTTGAATGGCAAAAATTCGTAATAAATTGGTTGGTTTTCACAAATCTTTGAATTAGAAAAGGATGGTTAAGTTGGTTCAATAAAATATATTATCAAGCAGCATTGAAGCCGCGCCTATAGATTGTATAAACTAGCTTTACATTCAATTTATTCTTCTTGTTTAGTTATAAACAAGGTTTATTAACTCAATTTTTTTTTACATCTTTCTACAGGTAAAAATTAATAATCCGTAATTAAGATGATCAAAAAAAGACTGAAATTGGCGTCTAACATGCATTAGAACAGTGAGTATATTTGAAAAGTATTTAATGTATGTGTATGGATTTCAGATATGCTATATAGTAGACTTCATTTAAATGATCATCTTGAATTAGGCTAAAATAGGTTGATATGGGAATAGAAAATCACGAATTCTATAATTGGTTAATAACGGTTTTTAATTTCGAAACAAAATAATCAAGATGCCAATGCCATTTACTTTACGATAGCCCTAAACGAGTTAATATATGGGAATGGATCGCGGGATTTCTGAAAGATTTTTTCTCTATTTATTGCTGAAAAGGTTTTAAAAATATAAAATTGCTCTACTAATTATTTAGTGGTAAAAATCTCTTAGGGTATTAGTTTTTTACTACCATCTATCTAGACATAAACAATTCAAATTTCCCGCTACCAATTTTCATTTTTGTTTTACCGTAGTGCATTATGGGATACTTTTTGAGGAGGCAGTGCTACCAAAGTTCTATATTGAATTTTCCCTACTTGTAACGTTATTTTTATTTCGTAGTATCGTTGGTTGGTATACTGTCGTTCTCCTGCGTTTCTGCACTGTTTTATTAATTTTTATTTAAGTCAGCGGATTTTTGTTGATTTCATTTGCAATTATAATGGATGTTGATCAAGGTAAGACTCCTTTACGTAGTCCTTCTTAAAGTAATTAGTAATGTTGAATACAAACGAAACATCGGTGAATCGTTTTTCTGTTGATTTTTTATTGTGTGTACAGGCTAGCAGATAATTCATTTTATAATCGATACATGCTGCTTATTATTATTATTATTTATTTCAGAAGATAGAACTGCAACCCCTTCAAGTGATCTGGACGACGGTGACGATAACCATGTAAGCATATTGATTGTCAGTATCTTGATGCAACCTCGTTAAGTGGCTTGATCAGCTATAATACCTTAATCGTCCCTCTTAAAATTAATTTGGGTATTGTCCAAACAGTATTTTCGACCATTTTTATGTCGAGATATCAAGTTTGAGGCACCCTAGCTGACGCAGGCATTCTAGGGAAATTCTAGGTTACTTTAGTGTCCGTAGTTGTGTATTTAGGTTAAGTTCGAATTCTACCGATAAACGTACGTGGCAGACCATGCAGATCCCACTTGTCCAAGTCGTAATGAAAAAAATAGTCTATAGTGTACAAGTGCATCTACCGTGTTACCTTGTGCGTGTAGTCTATGTTATTCTGCATCAAAAACAGAGCAATCAGATCGGATTGTGGCTTTCAGTTGTCAGTTATTTTCAGGCTGCTTACCTCCCACCCATTGTCGTCTCATGTCTGTAACTTTGGTTGCATCTTATTTTTTAAACAGACAAAATTTGTTCTTATCTCAGCAATAACTCAAGCGTTATGTATTAATTTTAGAATGAAGAAAATGAAGATCGAAATTCAGATAATGATGAAGAAAATGCTTCCAGACACAGCAATTCAAGTAATAACAGGTAATTAAAATGAAAAAGCTGTTACAGCAGGATGAATTTCGACATAATTTCTTATTTCCTTATGTTCTTCTTGGTGCCGGTATGGTCATTATTAATCCTGGAAATCTTTAAATATTCCTAGACAAGATAGTTTTTTAAATGCAAATTGTGAATTCCTTGTCATTTTTTATTGTTGGCAATATTCGGTGTTTAATTTTCTTATTGACTGTTGTAGTGATGAGGAAAACGGAAATGATGGAGAACAAAGTGAAGGCGAAAACGATGAGGAAAGGCCTGATAGTCCTGTTCAAGAATCTAATCATAGTGATGCTGGGCAAAGAAGTGAAAATGAGGCTAGTGAAGACGAAAATCAGGAAGTAGGTGGCAATGCTACTGAAGACGAAGGAGAGGCAGCTCATTCTGATGATGAGGATAAAGGTGTCCAGTCGGAAGACGAGGAGCAAGCTGCTCATTCGGATGAAGAAGGGCAAGCTGCCCAGTCTGATGAGGAAGAACAAGCTGCTCAGTCGGGAAATGAAGCACAATCTAATGAAGAGGAAGAAAAAGCTGCACAATCAGAAGATGAAGAAAAGATTGCACAATCGGAAGACGAAGATGAAAAGGCTACCCAATCGGAAGACGAAGATGCTAAGGGCATCCAGTCAGATGATGATGAAGAAAAGGCTGCCCAATCGGAAGTTGAAGAAGAGAAGGCTGGACAGTCTGAGGATGAAGAAATGGCTGTTCAGTCTGATGGAGAGGATGAAAAAGCAGCAAATTCTGATGAAGATGAAAAAGCAGCAAATTCTGATGAAGATGAAAAAGCAGCAAATTCTGATGAAGATGAAAAAGCTGTTCAATCGGATGAAGAAGGCGGCAATCAATCTGCAGCCGAAGAGCAGGCGAATCAGTCGGGTTCGGAGAATGAAAACGATGGCAATCAGTCTGAAAACGAACTCAAAAGTAATCACTCTGAAGATGAAGATGATCATAAAAGCAACCATTCAGGTGACGAAGGTGGAGATGACAAATCAGAGGCTGGTAGTGGAGACGAACTAAAAGTTGATGTTAAAGAAGAGCACTCTGATGGAGAAGAAAAAATGGAAGTGGATGGTAGTGATAATGAGAATGAAGCAAAGGGGAACGGTATGTAAAAACCGGCATTTACAAATGTATATGTTTATTTTTCTGTTGCTTCTGTACAATAACCGTTTTCTATCATATTTATTTTTCTAATTTTATAACAGATGATGATGAGGACGACAATGATGACCGCAAAAACAATGACGAAAGTGATAATGAGGAGAAAGATGCAGAAGATAAGTTAGTATTTTTGATAATCTTTAACCTATCGTTTATTGTTATAGATTCCATTTGCGTACACATCATTTTTAAAATAGTTTATCTTTAATTTCAATAGCATTGGGCATAGCACATTTTATATTTCTGAAATTTTTGTTATTTGATGATGGATGCAATTTTGCATTAAAAGCATTGTACCCATTAGTCTCACAAACAACAAACTAATGTTAAAAATTCATTAAAAATAGTCATAATTTGAAACTAATAATTGTTATACTTAATTTAGAGAAGAAAAATCTGATGATGAGGATGATGGTGACCAGAAAAATGACAGCAGCGATGACGAGTAAGTAATTTGATTTTTTGTTCTAGAAGCTCGCAGCAGGCATTGCAATCATTTTCACATTCATGTCATTGGACTTTTTGCATTGTTTGTTAATTAGGGAGGATGGAGGACATGTAAAGAAGTTGGTCGAAGATATTTTTGGTGAAAGCGATGAAGAAGATGACGATTTTGAGGTTGGTGTGCGATAAAACATGGGTTATTGAAAATATTATTGGTGTGTTGTCATTCTAAAATGTGTAATGCTATGTAGGGCTTTGATGAAGATGAAGTTAAGAAATCGAAAAAAGGAAAGAAGAAAACTGCTGTTATTTCTGACAGTGAGGATGACGATAACGATAAAGATAAGAATGAAGACAAAGAAAAGGCTGGAAGTGATGAGGATAATGATGAGAAGAATGATGAAGAAAATGCCGAGCAGGTTGTTGCCCAAGATGAAGGACAACCAGCAACCGAGATTTTACCTGACTTATCAGATGATGAGGATGATGACGATTTAAGAAAAGGCGGAAAACAGTAAGACATTTGTTTTAAAAACAACTGAAAGTATCTGTGTGGCAATTTGAGAATTCAACTTTCCATTAGTTCGAACTTTGTTGGTTAGAACGGAATGAAGAAAAGTAATTAAACTGAATCATATTTCAAAATTTACAGGGTGTTAGTTGGCCACCAAGTATATGCAATATTTTTTTTTAAATCTCAACATTATTGTAATTTTCAATTACAGTGACGGGTCATTTGTGTCTGATTTTGAGCTGATGTTGCAACGTAAGAAAGAGGAAAACAGCTATCGACGACGAAAGAGGAAAGACGTAGACATAATAAATGATAACGATGATTTAATAGCAGAATTACTTACACAGATGAAGCAAGCTGCAGAGGTAGGTTACATGAGCTACACAAATGTTTGAGGGAATTATTCTCAATGAACCATGACTTTAACATAAATTTAATTTCAGGAGGATCGAGATTTGAATCGCAACCGTCAAGCTGCCACTAAAAAATTGAAGTTATTACCATTAGTGCAATCTCATCTGAGAAAACAGGATCTCAAAGTGGCGTTTTTAGATCAAGGAGTTTTAAATGTGCTTACCGATTGGTTGGCCCCTCTTCCTGACCGCAGTCTACCGCATTTACAAGTTAGAGAAGCAATGCTTAAATTACTTCAAGAGGTTTGTAGGATCAAATGGCCTTTTATTGCAGTTGGAATTTGCATTATTTCTTTTATTAATTTTTTTTTTATTTATCACCTAGTTTCCTCCAGTCGATCGTAGTCTTTTAAAGTCTAGCGGTATTGGTAAAGCAGTAATGTATTTGTATAAACACCCCAAGGAGATAAAAATTAACCGTGAACGTGCTGGGAAGCTGATCAACGAGTGGGCAAGGCCTATTTTCAATGTCAGTGCCAATTTTAAAAGTATTTCAAGAGAAGAGCGGGAGCAAAGGGATTTCGAGAACATGCCAAAGAAGTTGAGACTCAGGTGAGTGTGGCGGCATAATCGCTTTGACAGTTTTGCAGCATTGCATACATTTTTGGGTTTACTTTTAATGCATTCTTTTCTATTTTTATATTGAAGTCTTGAAGAAAGCAGCACCTCAAAATCTCAGGATTTAGTACGATCTATAACGGGAGAAGATAAGGCCCTAAGGCCCGGCGATCCGGGATGGATTGCAAGAGCTCGAGTTCCGCTGCCATCAACAAAAGATTATGTTGTTAGACCTAAATGGAATGTCGATACCGAATTTGTTAGGGTAAGAAATATATTTTCAGTTATCTGCATGAATTTAAAGAAGGAATTCTTTGCGCTTTATTTGAAAAGCCTGAGCATTTAAATCTTGTAGAGAGTGCAAAAATCCATTTGGTGCTGCAAAGAAGCTATTTGCTGGGCTAGGTTAGGCTGAATAATCCACCAAAACCATTAAGGTTTTAATATCATTGTCCAGGGTGTTCGGTTTGTCAGTGGTGGACTTAACAGGGAGAAGAGGGACAATTTGCCCCCAGTGCTGAACTATTCGACAGAACCAATCACATTTTTCCATCAAAAATTGGTCTAGAATTATCACTCTAATGTTGCTTTAGTTAATATGGATAAGCATTTATTTAATGATGAGTCAGTGGTGGAAAGGGAAGAGGGGACATTTGACAAAATGTTTTGTTAGCTCAAGTGTTACCACATTAGGATCTTGTCTTCTGCGATATTTTTTTTCGTTTAAACGCAATTTTTCTGTAGCAAGAGGGCAGTTTTTGTTCCAGGAATGGTGCAATATTTCTGCAGCTAAAGCAATTTTTCATATCAAAACTTTGTTAAGAAATTCCGCAGTTATGCATTTCATTTAACTCCATAAAAAGTGAAATTTTGTGGCTGGGTGTAGCCTACTTTTCCCATTTGACCTAGGAAAATGGTACCAGAGAGAAAACGTATAACTGCGGAATTTCTTTAAAAAGTTGGATATGAAAAATGTACTTTAGCTGCAGAAATATTGCACCATTCCTGGAACAAAAATCTTATGAAAGTTTGAAAATGCACTTCAATTTTTAACACCTGGGAAAAGTCGGGAATTTGCTTGACATTCATGTTTAAACATCAGTTTGTTGGAATTTCCGGCCTGGGAATTTTCCGTGATTCTATTAAAATCCATCAAAAATACTTGAGTTTTCTCGAGAAACTGTACACTGGACACCCTGTTATTGAAGTTAATTATTAATAATTTTCATCATCCTTGTAAATTTTGCTCCCTTGGTTAAAAAATAAAACAGGATGAATGTGATTATCATTTATCATATGTTTAAATGCACGTTTTGTGTATTGTATTAAATAACTAAAAACGGGTAACTATTTTGATTTAACTCAGTGTCTATTTTCAGCACAAAATGCCATATGTTAGGGGAGTAAAATTCATATGCCAAATAAATTTGAAAAGCTGGCTTTTCGTGTGTGCCTATACACTGAGTTTGCTTGACTTAGATTTGAATCTAAACACTGGAGTATTTTGTTACTTTAAAAGTTTTTGGCTATCCATAAACAATTCGGCTGTGTGCTTTTTTACCTGTTCCTTTCCAAATCTCATCATCTTTCACCACCCATTTTTTGTAGGGAGGAGGCAAAAAATCTACAAGTCGCCTGGACAAACACATGAGGGCTTTGGCAGAACGCAAAAGATTGAATAAATCGCAGCGTGCCATTCAAATTAGCATAGAAGGAAGAAGAATGGCACTATAATGCTATTTTTTTTTTTAAAATATAATTCCGTGGAAAATATGCATGTTTATTGGTAATTGCATGCAAATATGAGCATAAATAAATGTCCTTTCCTTTTGTATATATATGTTTACCACATTTGTAACAAAATTAAAATGGATTTCCATATTAAGAGGCTTTGTATAGATTAAAATTACATACGTAGCAAATTATAGTGTGGTCCCTTCAAGTGTGAGGGAGATAGGAGTTCCAACTTCGTGAATATTGCATGTATGCAAGCAACATGTTCGGTTTATTGTGTTGCTCTAATAGCTATGTAGTATATTTTATTTTTATGCCAAATCTAAAATTGATCTCCATTTATAATTTGCATTTCTGGGCTTTGAATATCACGATTTCAGTAACAATACAGTGGATCACAATATTCTAGTCATACTTCCCTTTTCCCCACAGTAACGTCGCTTATTTGTGATCTTTGGCATGAACCAAATCAAAATTATTACTCCCTAAAAACGTATCTGCTTTTTAATAGCATGATATGTCACTGAAGGCTCATATTTCCTTAAATTTTATCTGCAGTACGTTTTGTGACATGGTTTTGTTGTCTATCTCTTCGAATCGTTCTCTTCCTTAACCTGCTTAAATTTATCAAACTTAGATGCCCATCTCCATTGCAATATTTTAGAAAAACTTTTAAAAATAGAAATTCTTGATTTCATTCAAATTGCTCAAGAAATTATTTGTTATAATGTGTGCAATTTATTTGACCTTGCTAGAATTTGATACATTATCTTCCTTGTGTAAGTGAATATTTGAATCGGCACAAATTATATTTGTTTCAATTGCTTGAACTACAGAATGAAAGCAAAATTTGCTTCTGGGCTTCCTGGCAAATGCAGTACTTTGCCTTTCCTATTTTATTTGGCACACTTCCATGCATCTCGTTATCTTATCCACTACACTTTATTTCTGCTTTGGAAAATGAACCTTTCCAGCCTTGAACAACTGCTCAGCATCTTTGACACTATGAGTTTTTCCGACCTTTAATTTGCTGTTAACGCCTGAATACCTTGCTATTAATAATTGCCATGGAAACATCAACGAAATTTATAACAATTGGAGATTTGGATTCAGAAAATGCCCAAAGCAAGTATAAAGTTATAATCATAGGCGCTGGTATCAGTGGTGAGTATTCATCTCATTTGTGTAATTGATTGAGTCTGCTAGAATTAGGATGCTATTCTAGATTAGTGTTTTACAACCTTAGTAATCTGATGTCTTAACACCATTTTTATAGGGCTTTCAGCTGCCAAATGGCTGCAGGATTGGGGCTTGGACAGCGTACTCGTTCTTGAAGCACGCGATCGAGTTGGTGGACGTACCTTAACCAAAAGGGTGTGTTTTTTTAACATTTTTTTTAAATTCTTCAAGATTTTCCAATTCTGATTTTCGATTTTCAATATTTGTGATAGGACCCTAGTATACGATATGTAGATTTAGGGGGCGCTTATGTCGGTCCATCTCAGAACCATGTTTTGCGAATGGCCAAAGAACTTCGAATCGATACGTATAAAGTCAACGAAAAAGAAAAATTGATTTATTTCAGTGAAAAGGTTAGTCTCTGTAGTGTCCGTTTCTATTGTTTAATACTTTGAAATTCAGCCAATTTTTCAGCCATTTTTGTGATTGTAGTGACAGAAAAAAATATTTAATGCTATTGTAGTTGTTATTGGAAGAGAACATGCGCTGGAAGAAAGGATAGGGGGACATGGGTTTGAAATTGGTTAATAATTCAATAAGAGAAAGTCTACATGCTTTATTTTAGAATGGACGATATTTACATTCTTACGATGCGCTGCCATCATTCTGGAGTCCCTTGAAAAATATGGATATTAACAACTTTTTCAGAACTGTTGATGAGCTTGGAAAAGAAGTAAGTCAAATAAAAACTTTTTAACAGTTTAGTGAATCTTTGCTAGTAAAATTCTTAAAACGAAGCATATATTTTTCTCCGCAAGATTCCAAGTGACTGCCCGTGGAAAGCACCACATGCCAAAGAATGGGATAAAATGTCTGTTCGCGAGTTTGGACAAAAAAATCTTTATTCTCAGTAAAGTTTTCATTTTTTTTTTATTGTTATATAAACTTGAGTTACTGTACAAAAAAAATAAATAAATAACATGCGCTTCTGGAAATTTCTATATTTTCAGAACCACGCAAGAAATGCTTGAAGCACTATGCACTGCTTTTGTAGCCAGTGAAACCTATGAATCGTCGTTCTTATGGTTTTTATGGTACATAAAGATAAGTTATGGTACCAGAGTCATATTTTCTACAACAAATGGAGGTCAAGAGCGAAAATTTATTGGCGGTTCTCAACAAATTAGTGAGAAGCTAGCAGCTATCCTAGGACGTAAGTTGATATTCTTAATTCAAAGTGGGATGAAGAATGGATTACTGATAGTTTTTTCTTATTTCTATCTGTTAAGATATTTAATTAAAAACAATTTTCATTTTTTATAGTTAGAATAGTTTTCCTAAATTTTTAAAATTCTCATTTGTACAATATTTTTACATAAATAATGCTTTTAGCATTAAACATTGGTTATTTTTGAATTTGAATTATGTCATATTTGATATTTATCACTTATTTATTTATCCAGGAATTGCAGAATTTTAAAGAATAGCAGTTGTTTTTTGTAAATGTATTTCAATGAAATTTTCTTGAAAAGTTTTTTATGGACATATTTCTCATGTTCGTATTTTGAAGGTATTGGGTAAGGGTAGATTTTAATCATCATTGTTATATTTTTTTAATTGTAATTTCAGATAAGGTAGTTTTAAATAAGCCAGTTAATGAAATAGATCAACGGGAAAACTCTGTGTTTGTCAGCACATTGGATGGCAATGAATTTGAGGTGCAGCAGCTTATCTTAATTCAAACAGTTTGCTTAAACACCAACAGCTTAAATAACAAATGACATCTTTATTTTCAGGCCGATCATGTCATTTTGGCCATACCTCCTGCCCTGCACATGAAAATTCATTTTAGCCCACCGTTACCACCTTTAAGGAATCAAATGATCCAGCGTGTTCCCATGGGCAGCGCTTTTAAAGTCATATTATACTATAAGAAGAATTTTTGGAGGGAAAAGGGGATGTGCGGAACTGCTTTTATTGTGGGAAGTGACGATCATCCTGTCGTTTACACTTTCGATGACACCAAACCTGATGGAAGTAATCCTGCAATTATCGGATTCATCGCTGGTGATAAAGCTCGAAGAATGGTTCAGTACACTCCAGACGAAAGAAAAATTGCGATTGCTAAAAGCTTTGCTAAAGTTTTTGACTCATCAGAGGCTTTGGAGGTAAGAATTTTTATAACGTTTTCCAGATCGTTAATTGGCAAAAAAATACAATTTTAAAGTTCTTGGAGTTTACAAAAATAATCCTGATTGACCGATATTTTTGCAATGTTCATTTCTGATCAGAAAGCGCCGTTAGAAATGAAGGATAATGACTGTCCCTGTTTTAAAAAAAATCAATTTTGTCTGTAAAAGTAAAACTGTTCTTCCATGAACATTGAGTTTCATTCGAAAAGTTCCTCAGAATTTATCAGAACTGCTGTTTTAGGAATATAGTGGTTTTCTGGTAATTGGGTCAATTGAAGAAATTTTGGGGAAATGTGGAACTATTTGATCATTTCAATTGTAAATATGTAAATACGCAGACATTCGAGCTTATTTGTATATTTACGGATCATGCTTTCGTTTATTTTGCAGCCTATCCATTATGAAGAATACAATTGGATGGCCGAACAGTATTCAGGAGGTTGCTACACTGCAATGTTTCCACCAGGTTGTTTCACGCTGTATGGAGAGTGAGTATGCATAAGATAAGACGCAGTGCTTTTTATTATAGTTTGAAGATCTTTTCGAAATAAGCCTGTTTTTACGATAATGCCTAGAGTTCTTCGCGAACCAATCGATAAACTTTACTTTGCCGGCACCGAAACTTCTACTGTCTGGTCTGGTTACATGGAGGGAGCTATTGCAGCAGGAGAAAGAGCTGCACGAGAAGTTCTTCATGCTACGGGGAAGATAAGCAAAAATCAAATATGGCGTGAAGAGCCTGAATCAAAGGTAAGGCAAGCTGGAGTTAAACCAAGTTGTTTGCATAGAATGCCTTGCATATATATTGTATTAATTGAAACGCAATATAAACAATGGCTTTTCATTGCAATTTAGGATGTTCCACTTTTGCCTATTGTGTCTTCATTTGGCGAACGTAATTTGCCATCGCCAGGTGGATTTACAAAACTGTTGTATTTTGGAGCGGTACTCGCAGCTGTTGCAACATCAGTGTTTATCGTCAATAAACATTTGGGAGTTTCGCGTCGATTTTAATTCTCGTGAAAAAGTGCATATATTGCTGCCTATTCTTCGCTAAAGTTGTTTGGAATAGCTGTATGTACCATCCATATGTTGAAGTAATTCATAAAATCTAAGATTTATCTGTATTCAATTATAGTCGAATAATTTGCATGGTGAAGATTTTCACATCATATCCGTAAGGGGAAAATTATTAGTAAATCGTTGGAAAGAAGAAATAGTGAATAAAAGGATAGAAGAAAAGCTAATCTAATGCAATACAAGCGTACGGTAACAACGGAATTTTTTTAATGTAGCACATTTCATCATATTCATTTCAAGGGTATATCTTTCATTAAATAGTGCATGTTAAACTTTTCAAATTGATGAGTAAAATATATATTTATAAAAAGTCCAAGGTTTTTTTTGGGTTAACTTAATTTCGATGAAAGCAAGCATGAGGAGTGTCCAAGAGTCAATCACAAGTGCTATTATTGAGTGATGTAATAATACTCGTAGATTAGCAGTTGAAACATTGGTTGTACTGATACCAGCCATATGGCTGATTTTACGTATAGCCGGCATATTAGCATCAGCCCAACAACCTGCAATATTGCAGTAAAACGTTACCTAACGTTTTGCAGTTTTAAACCCACTTATCATTGTGAAAAAAATCTCGTTTTTAGCAGATGAATGAAGTACCCGTTACTGGATTCATCTAACTAGTTATTCAATTAATAAGTCTGGGATATCATAAACCTTTTATTTTGGGAAAAAAATTCTTAGATCTCATGGAGCTTGAAAATTCGCAGAATCATTATAAAGTTGTGATAATAGGAGCTGGCCTTAGTGGTAAGTTATTTTCAATTTATTACCATACATGCTCGTATTATTTATTGATTGTGTGTGATTAAGAATCTTAAATGGAAATTTGTACCATATAACTAATCCTGATCTTATGTGTGTATAATTTTACTTTATTTTGGTGTAAATTATTTTTGTGAATTTTGTAAAATAGTTATTTTTTAAATTATTTTAGAGTTCTAACCATGTCTTATAAATATTTTAGGACTTTCGGCAGCTAAATGGTTGCAAGAATGTGGAGTAAGCAGTTATGTGGTGCTTGAGGCTCGTGATCGTGTTGGCGGTCGAACTTTTACCAAAAGGGTAATTTCACACTTATTATCCTAATGTTTTTACAGAATTATTTTCTATATTTGCCATTATTAATTCGCAATGGTTATAGGATCCCAAAGTCAATCATGTAGATCTCGGTGCAGCTTACGTCGGTCCAAGTCAAAATCATGTTCTCCGCTTGATCAAAGAATTGGGAGTTGATACGTATAAAGTCAAGGAGGAAGAGAAAGTCATTTTTTTTCGAGAAAATGTAAGCTTATTTTGTTACTTTTACTACTCTGCATTTCTCGTAGATTCAGAATTGTCTTAATTTGTAGGGTGGGAGGAATCTTTACCATACCAGTAATCTTCCTACATTCTGGAATCCTTTGATATATATGGATATAAATTACATGTATAGGACAATTGACGAGTTTGGAAAAGAAGTATGTGTATTGAGATTTTTTATCAATGGAAAATATGAAGACGCAGCTCAATTTATATAAATTAATCGCATGAAACTGATTTGACAGATTCCATGTGATAGCCCATGGAATGCTCCCCATGCTCAAGAATGGGATCACATGACAGTCAAGGAATTTGGTGAAAAATATCTTTTCTCCAGGTACGATTTCATTTTTGATTGATGCATTAACATTAATGTTTGCAATGCATGCAACAATTAAGTGTAAATTAATGAACGATTTATTTTGATCACTTTATAAATGGACCGTAGCACTGCAAGATGCTACCTACAATCTATTTGTACCGCATTCATTGCCAACGATGCGTACGAGTCCTCGTTCTTGTGGTTTTTATGGTACATTAAAAATTGCCAAGGCACCAAGAGGATGATGACATGTGAAGAAGGGGCCGAAGAGAGGAAATGCTTAGGCGGCACGCAGCAACTTTCCGAAAAACTTGCTGCTACTCTAAAGGGTAAATCTACAGGAGCCTGTTTTTAGATGGAATTCTGATAATGGAATTTTGTGAATTGTAAATTTTAAATTATAGGTGAAGTTGTTTTAAATAAGCCAGTTTGCAAAATTGACCAGAGCAAAAACACTGTGTGTATAAGCACTTTAGATGGCACTAATTATCAGGTATATATACATACTTTGCGATGCATGTGTTAGCACAGCTAGAACTGTTTAATTAACTTGTGTTTGATTGTAATTCCAGGCTGATTATGTCATCTTGGCCATTCCACCTGCGTTGCAAATGAAAATCCATTTTAATCCACCTCTCCCACCTCTGAGGAACCAATTGATACAACGAGTGCCGATGGGGAGTGTCTTTAAAGTCTTCATGTATTATAAAACCAACTTTTGGCGAGAGAAAGGCATGTGCGGTACAATGTTGGCTGTAGGAGGCGACGATTATCCAGTGCTTTCAACGTTAGATGATACCAAGCCTGATGGTAGCTTTCCGTCAATTGTTGGCTTTATTACTGGTGACAAGGCTCGGAAAATTTCCAAACTATCTCAGGAGGAACGCAAGGCTATTATAGCCAAAAGCTATTCTAAAATTTTTAATTCTGTCGAGGCACTGACGGTAAGAAATTCATTACATGCATATCATTTAATATTAATATTTATATTTGTACTTCTAAATTTGTAACGTAATTATAGATGTGACGAAAAACAACAGTTTAATCTATCATTTTTTTTTTAAGCCAATACACTATGAAGAACATAATTGGATGGCTGAAGAATACTCTGGAGGAGGCTACACTGCTGTATATCCACCAGGATCTTTCACCATGTATGGAAGGTAATAAACATTTGGAGCATTAACATCTGAAACATCTGAAATTTAATGTTAGTATTACATAAACAGCATTTTTTTATCTGTAGAGCGCTTCGAGAACCAATACATAAAGTGCATTTGGCTGGTACGGAAACGTCCAACATATGGTCCGGATATATGGATGGAGCCATTGCATCTGGTGAAAGGGCTGCTCGGGAAATCCTTAATGCAATGGGAAAAATCAACAAAGATGAGATCTGGAGGGAAGAGCCAGAATCAAAGGTAAGAAAATGTTTGTTTGGTTTTTTTGGGGGTTGTTTTGCATTCAATTGGATGTGTTGATTACCTTCTGAACATTGCGAGTGTTCCATGATTTTAATACTTTGTGGTACATGATATTTAATGGAAAGCAATCGGCCTGTAGCTAGACAATACATATTTTCAGAATTTGTACATATTGCAAGCTGCATGAACAAAAAGAATAATATTAATAATCAATAACGGTGTATTTTGGTAGATAAGCGTTTTCAAATTGGAATATTTCTCTTTAATTGTTTTAGGATTATCCTGCACCACCATTGGTAACCTCATTCTGGGAACGCAATTTACCATCTGCTAATGGTTTCTTAAAATCGGTATCATATGGCACTATAATGATGGCTTTTGCAGCATCGTGTTTCATTTATAAGAAACATTGCAATATGTTCAGCTAATTTAAATTTATTAATCGATATTCTCTTCCAAGCACTGAATGTTATTGGTAAATCTTGAAAACAAATTTAACAACAAAAGTCTGTTAGAATCTCATTAACCTTGATAGTATTTGATAATTACAAAGCATAAAACGCTGCAATGAGATTAGAAATTTTCGAGATAATTGGAAACTTACAGGGGTCAGACTATCCAGGGTGATTCAAAAATCTGTTTTTCAAAAATTCAAAAATTGCTTTTTTTTGTAAAATAGTCACTATATATTTATAGTAAACCTATACCTCGATATACGACCGCTATAATTATGTATATGGCCTTGTATAATTATGGCACTTTTTCGATTTACGGCCCACAATATTTCGTTATACGGCCAAAAAAATGTTGTTTGTTAGCATTTCTTCTATCAAAATAATTGATTCGTTATACAGCTTTTCGCTTTACGGCCAACTTTTCCGGAGCGTATCTAGGCCGTAAAGCGAGGTATGGGTTTGCATGTAATTGCATGTATTATTACATTGACAGCCCCTATGATTTCGTCTTTCCCATTTATTGTAAGCGGGTACTAAAACTTCCATTACGTAATGATATTTTGAGTAATCTAGGTATGCTCTTCTTTAGACTAGACATTTCAAACCAAAGTTTTTAAACATTTAAATTATTCGCCATATGATGACTTTTGAATTACCTTGTATCTACAAAAAGTTTAGTTTTTAAGTTTTAAATAAGCAAACTGTACTATGTGTTTAGAATCTCACATAAATTTAGAATTGCACTCAGTGGCGGCACTAGGGTTGGTGTCACCCGGTGCGGTAACTCATGGTGTCACCCCCCTCACGACACCCCATAGTATAGAGATCCGCTCATTTTTGCTGATTTTTGTTTTTAAATTCACGTTTGCAAATCAAAATAGAAAATGGAATATTTTCATAAAATAAGAAAATTGTATCATTATGTTGCATTTTGGAAAACCCCTTGTGATGGTGTCACCCGGTGCGGTCCGCACCCCCCGCACCCCCCTAGTGCCGCCACTGATTGCACTGCTTATATGAGCTCATATGTATAGATATCAACTTTTTTGGTGAATAACTTTTGTTTTAAGGGTAGCTCCCTAGTCAGAGATTGTAAAACTGTAACAATATAGTGTTTGTGCATTAAATTGTTATGTTCACCATCTTTTCTAATTCCAAAAATGCATTGTTAAGGCGCTACTCCACCAAGATGCACATACATTGTACGTGTATTACACGTTTTTACAAGCATATGCAAAAAAAAATTGCCCTCCGGGTTTGTTTCAGCCGCCATTTTGTAAATATCAAAATTGTAAAACTATTAAAATGTCTTTAATAGCTGTAAAATTTTGATATTAACAAAAAGGCGGCTGAAACAAATCCGGAGGGCCATTTTTTTTGCATATGTTTGTAAAAATGTTTATGTAGTACAATGTACGTCTTGGTGGAGACGCGCCTTTAGAGTAGTAGTGATTAGGAATTTCTTCAAATTGATCATCAAACTTTACCAAAAACAGCTCTAAAAAGTTGAAAATTCAGGAGCATCTTCAAAATAAGATTTTTTCTTTATTAAAGAGTCTCAGCAACTCCACATTAGTATCCTTTTATTGAGTGAATTAATATAAAAAGTTTGAAGCAAGCCCGCCATAGCAAAGATGAAACTTGAAGTGGCGCATAGGGGCCAACATCCTCAAATTGGTTGCCTACTATTTTTAGACAATAGCAGCTCTTTAAAACAGGATAAATGTTTAGTATATTTTTACTCACTTTAAAAAAAGAATAGTTAATGAATTCGACACAAGTTAAAAATAAATTTATATTTTTTATAGTTAAATTACATTTGAAGCTGGCTACTATCAGTTATTCAAATTTGTATTTTTCTTAAATTTCCTAATTATTATTCGGAAATTTTTTAAATAAAGTTGTGCTTATCCTTGCATTAACCTTGGTCACATCGTTGTTAAATTCGAGAAGGATGAGTCTGCATATGAATTTAAATGGGGATTTATCCTTTTCTGAATTTAGCCTTGGCTTTAACCTACAACGTGACCGCGCCGCTATTAATCACATTTTTAAGTTGTCATAATGCATTTTACTTTTTAAAAAAATGGTAATTTATATTACATTCCTTTGGATTGCACCAATTTAACGTTACATTTTCAGACAGAACTCAAAATCCGTTTGAAAATGTTTTAAATTTTTTAATTGGCACAATTTTATTGGTGTACTAATAGTTGAATTATGCATTTGCAATAAAAAAAAAGTTTATTAAACAATTTTTAGAGCAATGGGATAAAAGCAAGGCGTGTTTTTGTTTTATGTATGGAGATGTTATTTTCGGCCGGTTTATTTTTGGATGTCTGCCATCAAGTTTTTGATCATTCTTCAAGGGATAAAAGTTTCTATAGGGGGAAGGAAGGTTGTTTTATTTCCTTCATTAAATATTCTTACTCAACTTAAAATGCAGGAATTGTACTGGTTTGTCCACATAGAAAGAAGTTAAGGTACTTATAAATAATCTTAAAAACATTGCTGTATTCAAACTTGCAACGAAGAATGGATTCCGTGGATTATGATGAAAAGTTTGATGTTATTATTGTAGGCGCTGGTCTAAGCGGTAAGCTAAGCACTTTTTGAATTTGTACATTACTATTAGATTAATTATGACAATGGCATTGTCAAATATATTGTACATAAAGTAAAATGTATTATTTTTGAATTTATTTATTTATTTATTTATTATTATTATTATTATTTTTTTTTTGCGATATAAAACTATACGAAACACGTGAATAACAAAATTAATTCTGCATCTGGTTTGCAAGCATTTACATAGAGCAGCTCTGTTTTACCTCGTTATGTTTTTATATACAGTATATATTTATATTTTAATAGGACTTTCGGCAGCTAAAAAGTTACGAGAATTTGGTGCCAATATTCTCGTCTTAGAAGCAAATAATCGTGTTGGAGGACGAACTTGCACCATAAAAGTTAGATATCACTCAATTTGTAAAAATTAAATTGTATTTACATAAAACACTTATTTGTTTATTTATGTTTATATGAGTTTTTTTTAATTTGATTTTTAGAATCAAAACGTTGATTATGTCGATCACGGCGGTTCCTATGTTGGAGGAACGCAACATCATCTTATTGCATTGGGCAAGGAATTAGGCATAGAAACTTACACTATAAACGAGCAGTTGCCGACTGTTTATTTCAGCAAAACGGTAAATAATTAGAAAATTTTCAAAACAAGAAAATACAAGATATTAGTGCAATACAATATTTTTTATTAATTAGCAAATATCAAATGCTAATCCAATATTTTAATTATTCAACGCATTTATTATCATAAGCTTTTTTTTTAAGGCCGGTCGTCAGCTTTATTTGAAGGCTAATCGTCCCAAATTCGGGAATCCTGTTGTAGAAATGGATATAAATCACTTGTTCCGAACCATGGAGACGCTGATGCAAAATGTAAAAAATATAATTGGTTTTGGTTAATTTTAAAAATCGAATTTATAAAATATATGGCACTTATTGTAAGTTTCTATTGTACACCTGTTAGATACCTTCGGATTCTCCGTGGAAAGCACCCAGAGCAATAGAATTGGATGAAATGACAGTAAGGATGTTTGGTGAAAAATATTTATGGACAAAGTAAGTACGAAGTCTGCGTTGTTTAGTTTATTTTTACTTTTATTGATTATTCGTTATATTGCAGAGCTGCTAAAGACTTGTTGGAAACCCTTTGTGAGGCATTCACAGGAAGCAGTGCTTACGAATCCTCTCTTCTGTGGTTTTTGTGGTTTGCAAAACTTAGCAACGCAACCAGGAGGATATTTTTCTCTACCGGCGGAGATCCTGAAGAAAAATTTCTAGGTGGAAGTCAGTTGCTTAGCGACAGGCTTGCGAAAAAGTTTGAAAGTAAGCCCAATTCCTAAACAATGTTTCCGTATTCCTCATTGCTAGATGTTTAGTATATCTATATAGTAAATTAATACTTCTACGTGCAGAGAACGTTTTGCTGAATAAACCTGTCTGCGAAATCATTCAAAGAAAAAGTAGTACACTGGTTAGCACATTAGACGGATCTGAATATGAGGTACAGGAATAATATTCAAGTACTCCTTGGCATATACATTGTTAAATCAAGTCTATGCTGTGCCAGATTTACTGGCTTTTGTTTGATGTTCCCTTTTATTTGCTCCCTTTAGGCAAATTATGTCATTCTTGCCATTCCACCAACTTTACAAATGAAAATTCACTTCAGCCCGGCACTTCCTCCTATCCGGCATCAGCTGATACAAAAATCTCCAATGGGTTGTACATTTAAAATTCACGTTTACTATAAAAATCCTTTCTGGCGTTCAAAAGGCCTGTGTGGAGCATCGTTTGTGGTGTGTAGGAGCGAGGAACACCCTGTATGTTATACCATGGACGACACTAAGCCAGATGGGTCCTTTCCTGCTATCACGGGTTTCATCGTCGGGGATAATGCCCGAAAAATGTGCAATTTCACTAAAGAGGAACGAAAAGAAATGATAACAAAGAGCTTTGCAGAAATCTTTGACTCCAAAGAGGCCTTGGAGGTATGCATAATATTTCGAATATTTTAACAATATTTGTTTTCATGTATAATGATCCCAGTTTTAATTTTGTACAGTATGCGGAGAATCCAAAGTAGGGATATTTAGGATTTTTTCATTTTTAACTCGAGCAATTCAAATCTTAGACAAATCCCTCCAAAATAGGAACAAATTTAAGGAAAAATGAAATGTTTTAGTCCAGTTGTCCAATTTTAAAAGCGTTTCAGAAAGATAAACAATTAATGTCACATTTATTTTGTGTTCATTTCAAATTTAATAGAAAATCGTTTGTTCATTTTTATATGCATTGTTCTGCAGCCCTGCCACTACGAAGAGTACAATTGGATGGAAAATCAATATGCAGGCGGAGGATATGCTGTAATGTTCCCACCTGGTTGTTTATCAAAATATGGAAGGTATGGATCTTCTTTCTTTTACGATTTTTTTTTCTTCCAATGTAAATTATAAAACTTCTAGGACGTGAATCCTGAACACGAATGGTTCACAATCTTTCATGGACCCAGCTAAACTTACGCATAGCCATGATTTCTGATTATAAATTTATTATTATACTTAATAACTTTGAATTGTGCAGTAATCCATATTATAAAATTTTTTTGTTCTCAAAAGAGCAATCAGGGAGCCTATTGGTAAACTGCATTTTGCTGGCACCGAAACTGCTACTCTTTGGATCGGATACATGGAAGGAGCGATTACTGCTGGAAACCGTGCAGCAGATGAAGTACTATCTGCTTTAGGACTACTTTCAGAAAACACGGCCAATCAAGAAGATATAAAAAAAAATAAAGTAAGCAGACATATAGATTTTATTTTTTATCACAAAAAAACGCACTTACTTACGAAATTAATGTTTTAGGAAATACATGCACAGCCTTTAACGTTTTGGGAGAGGAATTCACCCTCGGTCGGTGGATTTTATAAGTTTGTGGGATTTAGCATTGCTTTTGCGACCATATTAACGATTGGCAAATTTAATTACAAGTATCAGTTCCCCATTAGCAGTATCCATTTATCAAAACCACTTGAGCATTTCAAAGTAGTAACGAGCTACTTTCATAACTTTTCTCATAGATTTGCATAATTAATGTACGAGTTGTTTGTCTTTCGACATAGAGCATATAATTAAATAAAACGAATGAATCTAGAATCTAGAATATTACGTTGTTTTTTTATTCTTATTAATTTAAAGTTGTGCTACACGTGTCGATAAAATAATAGCGCTGAGTATTAAATAATATTTAATAACAACATAAAAAAATAATCTACTTTGCCATTCTAGTAACAAAAGAGCTGCTTAGACCATTTTGTTTAACATGCTGTTAACCAAATCCATGGTCTGATCATCAGACAAAACAATATCATAACCATCCAAGTATTTGGCGAGAGATTCATCTTTCTATAATACAACAAAATAATTTCAATAAATAAAATACTTTTATCTTAAATAATAATTTTAAGCAAATTAAACTGCTTAATCTGCTTTAAATTATTTAGTATTTTTTTTTTTTTTTAAATTGTAAAGATCTTGCCTTTTGATTTAAAAATCCAATTTTTAGCACAATATTGGGGTTGATAATACCATCGTCCATGGTAAGGTCACCAAGAGAATCACCCAGTAGAATAGCATTAGTTCGCTCGGGGAATTTGAGAAAATATCCATTGCTCGAACCATGGGCACTTGCATTTTTATTGCAGCTGGTGATAACTGGTTTTTTAAATCCAGTTCTTTGCCCCTGAAACAATGAACATAGAGGAACAAATTAACAAACCATACATTAACCTGAAAAACACCTTGCCAAACTTAAGTTAATTAACCATGTCAGATTTCATAAATCCCATGCCTAATAACATTATGATTTGCCGGTTCGTTGCGAGACTATTAATTTAAGCTTGTAAGCTTTTAAACAAAACAAGGGCATAAATGTAGCTTTTGGAACAGTACCAAAGGTTATTTGAAGGTGATAACTATGATCTACATGCCCACTTTATTAATATTTAATTGGGTACTGACAGATGCATCAAATTCCATGAAGTTTGCTACAGTAGTGATATTATCATGTAAGCAAGCTTGTTGTCGAATGGCCTCGACCAAAAGATCTCCTAATCCTGCTGATAAAATCAGCAATGGGACATCGTTTTTGTATAGTGTGTCTAAGAAACTGGTCACTCCGTCTCTGAAATTACAATTTTAAAACAATTAATCTTTCCAATCTTGTGCTGATATACAGAATAATTATTAGCAACTTGCCTTAAAACAACTTTTGAATCGCGTACTGCACTTTCCAGGTCTCTTTTATTAATTGGACACTTTTGAAACACATCATGCGATTTTTCCCACCTAAATACAAATCGCCGATTGTAAATTAATATTTCAATGCCAACATTGTTTGTTTGTAGATTTCTGGTAATGACCTACTTTTTATTATCTGAGTCGTCTGTCAGCGATTTTCAAGGCTAACTTTCTTAATATTTAAATTATTTTCAAAGAATACAGGATGATATATTTAAATATAAGTACTATAGGGTGCTAATAGAATAACTGACATGGTATAAATTCTGACAGTGTACAGTAATGAGCAAACATTTAGAGAATGTAATTTAAATATAAAAATAGGATAAAATTTTCTTTTTGACAAAATAAATCCCAGCTAACACATGACAACATTTAAAAATTACCATTCCAACATAAACCGAGCCTTATCTTCCAGTGAAGTTTCAATGTCAATTTCTAGAGGATGGTACATGTTGAACAGTATTCGGCTCTACATAAAAACAGTTTGTCAATTTGAATTTTTTTCTGTTCAGAATCTTTTACTAATGACTATAAAAAAGTTAATCGTATATACAAGTAGTAAATATATTTACTTGTTCCTTGCATTGTTTTGTCATCAGATTACTACTTTCCAATGCACCTACACCATACATTTACAAATTGTAAAAAAAAGTATTGCCATGGAATACAAACTAAGATTTAAAATTGATGTCCAAATCGTATATTAATAATAATCATGAACTGCATACACTAATACTAACCATGACATGTTTGGCAAGGCACTCCATTCTTGTGATAACGGGATAAAGTGAAGTCAAAATCTGCGATTACCTAATTGTCAACAGTTTAGTAACTGTCATTAGTCAAATGTCATTTAGTGTGTCTCATTTGATATAATGGCATTGCGCACCTGCAGTTTATTCATACCGTCTCGCATCAAACGGCCAACCTTTTCGGCCACTTGCTGCTGGTCCCTTATGTACACCGATGGTCTTTTAAATTCGTCCATCTATACAATTGGACTGATTTAATATTAAATTGGACAACATGTTAGGATAATGTGAAATGTGAGTTATATTTGCGTGGAAATTTCAATGGCACTATACATATATACTAGCTGTGTACGTTAAAAACATGCAATTACATGCTGGGATTTTATTACATACAAATGACAATTATGGTCGTGAATGTAGATGTTATTATAATTTCAACATCTAGCTGCATGCAACTTGGAATTAATTAAGTGCGTCTTGATGTAAACATTTCAAGATATACTTAATGGACATGCATGTACGACAGGTGATAATTAAACTAAGAATCTATGTAGAACACCTTAAAGTATCATTCGTACAGTATATTTAATTGAACAAAAAACAAACAATTTGATGGTTAATACCACAGCATGCATTCAAATTGTCATGTTTATGCATGCATGAGAGGTCCACTAAAAGGTGTCACTTAGGAACAAAATTAACATTTTACAAAGAATATCATAAAAAAACTTGCCAACTCCAGGGTCAGAGGCATTCTTATTCGATTTCTTGATCTTAAAAACACGCGCACTGCAATTATGCTTTCGATAATTGCTCCTAACCCTATAGCAACCTTCAACTTAACTGCAATCCACATGACACAAACAACATTCCCGCACAGAGAGCAGACTAAAAATAACCCATTGACGCCATCTGTTGGCCACCGCAAGAAAGTCATCCGAGGAGGTTTTTTTTTTTCTTTATTTCAGTTTCGAAATTCATGGGAAGTTTGTTACCTGTGTCATAGCCCCCTATATACTCCAGGCCCCTGCATTATGGTTTCCCTAATGGGAAAATATTGACGCTAGGTGGCGACTGT
>JAQGBW010000126.1:0-61599 GCA_034698625.1 Julus scanicus | reverse complement strand
TCTCACGAGTTAATTGTGAGATTCTCCACATGGTTGCCGCACTTACTAGACAAATAGACCCGGTACCCCGTTGTGCCTCACTACCCCGTTCTGCCCCACTTTCCCCTACTTGTTTTGCGAGGTGCTCGTTAAGCAAGGTTCCACTGTACTGTAAAGGTGCGTTTCCACGTGAGATTAACTCTCGCGAGTTACTCGTCACATCTCGTATTCTACGGGTTTTTTTTGGCTATATTTTTGGCTCTCTGCACGTGCTGCATTGAGAACTTCAATCGAGAATATCTCGAGAGTTTAACTCACTTGTAAACGCACCTTAAGAGGAAAAATCCATCCACGTTTTTTTAAAATGTTAGCAAAGATAATTGATTTTGTATGTATCTTAACAGCCTTAAGAAGAGGGAATGTCCTTTGAAATCCCAGCCATCTGTTGAAAGCACCTATACATAATTTACAACCGAATTTGTTAATTTTGCGAAGTAAATCAAACTGATTGCACATATGTTTTCCCGAATTGGTTTCCAAATCGCAAACCACACAATGTTCTTCGCATTAGCATTGCCGTAAGCTAATGTCAAATAAAGCGTAAGTAAAAGTTGGATTGATCCCAACTTGGGAATTCGTACTCGGTTCCAGCCTTAGGCCAATGATAAACAATGCAGGTTTTTAGAAATATGAAAAAAAGAAATGTGTTATTACGCATCCTATTGCATCAGCGTTGATTGCGATTTATGGAGTGCTGTCAGTGAAGTAGCTTTTTTCCATTTATCACTACACTTTCTCCCCTCGTCACACCTAATTTATAAAAAAATGGCTTCCTGTCCCCTTTAATTGCTACTTTTATTCCCTGGAACACACGCCTATATTTTCCGTGTGTTTTCTCACTATTACGCCATTCATTCGCTAATTACAGAAATACATTTCCCTGAATTATTAATGATGATTTTGTGTTTAAAGTGGATGCATCCATTTAGAATTTTTCTACCTTCCACTTTACTCGCTAAATAATTGCTTCATTAAATTCTCAACTACTGTATTTGGGTTTTGTTCGGAAGCTAAACTTACTGGAGCCAACGAGCAATTTCATTTATTTTGAAAAGAATAACTTAAATAAAATTCACAAATCCGGCATTTAATGACCACTATAATGTATTCAATTATCACTCACTTTATGCCCTCAAGAATACATGATGCCGATAAACAACTAAAAACAAAAAATAATTATTCAAGTTAATGTGTTATAAATATGTGGAAAAATTTAATATGGGGCCATATAATACTATAATGTTCATATAAGGTATGTATTTCGATATTAGTCTGTGAACATGTATTAAGTTTTACGTCGATGTAATGCAGACAACTTGTACTTAAACTATATCTTAAAGTATTAATATGGCACATAGAGTGCATATTGAAAATATATGAACATAAACGTGATATTCACTGTGAGTCATAAACAAGTAGAACCCAGTAAAAAAATCACAGCTTCGTGAAAAATGCTTCGATTTAAATTAAATTTGTCACTTACATAGAACAATAGTGTAGGAAAAAAATGAATTATAAAATGTTCTCCAGTGGTCTTTACACAAGCCCGGAATCTAACGCGTCATTCTTTGATTGACGAATCGATTATACGCCGGTCGAGTTCAATCCAAGTTTTCTTAATTCGTAGTTTCGAGTCTTCGATATTATTAATTTTAGATTTGTAAAACTCTTCCCGGAGAACTCCCCAAATTTTGTAGTCCACTGGCTTCAAATTCGGAATGTTTAGTCACTTTGGTGTCCAGTGGTTGGGTTCGATGAACTGTGTCGTTTTCCTCAGTGAGCTGGTACACCGTATTGTTGAAAAATGAAAAAATCCGAGATTTATCGCATGTCCGGAACAAGTGTTTTTGTTCCTGCACTATTATTCTATGTAAGTGCCAAATTTCATTTAAATGAAACATTTTTCACGAAGTTGTGATTTTTTTTTATTGGGTTCTACTTTTTTATGACTCACAGTATGTCCAATTTCTGGTTGCCCATTTATTGCATTTATCATATACTTGTGTATATATATCCGCATCATTTTTCCACACGGGTTACTGTATTATAATTTTAATCACTGCTGTTATAAAAATAAACAAAACCAAATGTGTGTATACTAGCTGAACAGCCAAGTAAAATAGTCTTCTTTATAGAGATAAGTTTGTACAATAAGCTTCTTCATGCAATTGCATGTTGGTGGTGACCAAGTTAAAGAACAATTAACACTTATTAAAGTTACGGGTATGTGCCACATGCATTTCCAACTACAAGTATTAATCCACACACTTCGGTAGACTTTTATATAAGCTCGCTTTTGCATTCCCAGGGCATGGTTGCCTAGCTACGAAGGGTTCAGGGAGTGAGGGGTTGAGGAGGAAAGGGTTATCCCTCTGCTGAAATCATGGCCTTGTTTGTGACATAGGGAACGATGTTGTGCGTGCCATTGTTTAAATTGTCATTTGCCACCATACGAGAATCTTTCTATATTTCCCACGAAGGCAGGACTGAGCTCATAAACGATCCACCGACCAATACATGTTATCGTAGCTCGGACTTTGCTATATAATTATGTTAAAATCTGTGGGAAGCCACAATAGCTTTGTCCAAAGTACAATTCGGTCCGACTGTACAGCCATCGAATTTGTAAGCATGAAAAGATGGCAAAGTGAAACATTAACACTTTTTAAAAACAAATTTAAAGAAACCAAAGCACGACACTTGTTTAATTTATAAACGAGTTGGAATAACAATATACATCAATTAGCAACTTAAAACAACATTTTCTTTCAATGTGGTGGCCAAGAAATACCCATTCAACAAATTTTATATTTTTTCATGAATTTTAGGTCTGTTTTTCGTTATTATTTTATTTAATTAGCATGCATGGGTTGTAATTCAAAAACAATACAATATTTACCAATGATGGTAAAGAGCTTACGGCCATTTTCGAGCTAATTTTTCTTATTTTCGTTCTTTCTTATGATAATAAATAACTCGAAAAAAAAAACCGACAAAGACAACATTTATACACGAGGATATAAATTGTGTTTTATAAGGCGTTTGGTTCGGTCCACAGTGGCTTATGGGCTTTAAAAATTCTGGTTTTTTTTGTTTCCAAAATACAAGCATCTTTTCTGCTGTAGGCCTGTTATAGAAACATTTTTAAGAGCAAAACCCAGCAGCGACATTCACTATTATCAAGCATAAACGTAAGCGATAAATTCAGAGCATATATAATAGCAGACGAGAAAATTTTACGATCCACAATTATTCCGGCATATTGCAAAGTTAACAACCCATGAAAACGCCTTAGTCTGATACCCGGATGGCAGCCATATTTTGGGTAAAAGCAGTGTATTTGAAAGCGAGGATAAACGAGCTTTATTAACGAGGGGTTAGATAATTCTTGGAAAATGCCATCAAGGTGGCATTTATGTAGGATGAAAGAAATTAACGGACGCATCGTGCCCCTAAATTACTGCGCAGACATCTTCCTTAATAGGGCCATTAAATTACTTATCTTTCACTTTATACGTATTTACAAATTATTAAATAATCGTGAGATGAAATAAAAAGAGATAAACCGTGATACGATGCTAGTCTATTCTGCAGGTGGATCGTTCAAGCCCTAAGGTCGACCATTTTCAAATTTTCTTGTAAATGGAGTGCTTGCCTAATGGAAATGATACGTGTTTCAATGCCTAAATGTTTCTTTATCATATAAACATGTGTGTTTAGTCCGGTTCACGCCTACTTTAGGCTTCTACGTGCAATTTTATTTGAAATACAGGATGCCACACATGTAATACAAAATCTGCTGGAGGGCCACTTAATTTACAGGTACGATTGGCATAAAACTTTTAATTTAATTACAGCAATACTTGTACACTTACACACCCTTACATGCCTGCTTTATTTCGTGGACATATTTTCAACTGTTAGAACTTTACTTTCCCACTTTTCTATTAATATAGGGAAAGTTTTCCAGAAGATTATTATATAAGCAGGACTGCTGCTATGCGTAATCTTAAACAAGTTTGCAAAGTCCCTGATATATGTTCATGTTTATATGTGATTGCATTTCATATATTTGCATGCATTCTTGGCATTCTTATGCATTTGAGCATCTTCCTCCTTTCCATAGTGCTCCATTAGATACATAGGTTGAGCAGCGTTCAATAAATGTGCATCATTGTCAACACCTTTTTGCATCCAAAAGCTAGGTCTTCATATGCAAAATGTGAATATGTGCACTCTAGCTGGAAGTCAATCGAAACGGCATACGAGCTAGAGCAAAGTCTATCCATCGATCTTTTCTCCCTTGCCTCTAATTCCCCAATTCTCTATTTCGCTCCCATTTTCCACCCAGATATCCCCCATAGCGTATCCTTGCAACGCAACGTGTCCCCCATATTTCCAAGAAACGTGGGCAGCATTTGCTATTTCCCATTCAAACTTCAGACCTATGGGGCATTGCGATTTCTCTAAGTAATGCACCAGGATTAGCTTTAAGCTATCTCAAAAATATGCTACGCAATTTCACAACGTAGCCTTTCGATACACCCCCTCACCATCCCTCCTCCTCCTCCTCCTCCTCCTCACACCTATATTTTTGCCGAAAAACAACCTATACATATAAGAATGCTTCCAGAACCAAATTTATATTCCATAAAGGTGTTGACAATATTGACACCAGGAAGTTGGAAGTGATGCCCTCTAGCGGCATGAATGAGTGTAGGCAACACCTCAGAAGTTAAAAGGAAAAAAAAAACCTATAGTCTGATTGAAATTTCTAATTGCCATAAGTGAGACTCATAAAATGCATAAGACGAAATCATGCTTCTAAATCACGTGTCTTAATTGTACTTTAAAATACAAAGCATATTTTTCTAAGCGAAACTTTAAAACATGGGAAATACAAATGTGTAGCATTTTGACTATATATTTCTTGCATGGAATCATTGTTTATGCTAATGCACAGTTTCGCACAACTTTTTGTATATACTTATGAAGTTTTTAAGTTATTAAGCTATTATGAGGATTCATCTTCTCGGAAATATCGGTATTTACCATTTAACTTATGATGTCATAAGAAGAAAGGCAATTAAGATGAAGCGAAAAAAGCATCGAGGTTGTTTCTTGGATCTTTAGAAATGTCAGACAGCAGCAACTAATGTTGATGCAATCGCTGCCATTGCCTATCAGCTATTATCTCCCCACGAAGGAAATAAATAACCTTTTTTGTTCGGTACAAAGACAAATAACCTTATTTATAACATGAAGTAAGACTCATGAAGTGCAAATCTTCACTTGATTAACTTGGCAATCTACTGCATGGTGGCAAAAAAAGTAAATAAGACAGAATCAAGGGTATATATGTGGTAAATGTCAGTTGTCTTCTTATACAGACTTGTCACGCAAAGTTGCATTGATTAAATCAAGGCATAACCGAGAACTAGAATCATTATCAAACAAATAGATGTTGACAAGCTTGTTCCAAGAGCTAGATGGCGACACTATTCAACATTATCGTCTACTATAAATATCTGCAATCCGACATTCAAAGTGGAAAAGAATGCCATATTGGCAAAACATATTTTCTCCAAATACTATTCTCAAACAGCTGGTACTTTAGATAAAAAATTCCCATATATATTAAAGAAGTATCGAACATATGAAAAAAAGCATTAAAAATGGCAAAATAAAGAGTTTTTTTCTGAAAATACCTTTGAGCTAAATGAAGCTTTAATTGATAAAAGTTAGTAATTACATCAAAATGAAACCTGAAACGGACAGATTTCTAATTATGTCCATATTATCACATGTTTTGTAAATATTCCAATTATTATTAATTTAAAGTTACGCCTAAAGGAAGATAAACAGGATTTGCTTCATGCTCGATTTAGTAAATTAAAACATGAAAGCAATATCAAAATGAACACGATTTAAATACAGATATTTTTGTGTACTTGAATTCTTCTCCCATGCATGTATTAGTAATTATTATTGCCCACATTGTGATCAATTTCAATACCCGAGATTACTGTAGCTTGTCAACTGTAATAAAAGCGAAATCAGTTTAAAAGCTGATATAAATAATTCACAAGCCCCGATTTATATAAACGAGTGCCTAAAATCAATATCTCGTAAGCATCTGGGAATTAAATAATGCGAGTATAAGGAAATTACACGAGATAGATATATAAATGTTCTTTTCGTAAACTCTTGGGAGCGACAAGGTTCACATATAGCATGCAAGCTTTGCATTTAAGATATGCTAGAGAAAATATTTGAAGTCTTAAAATAGGATAAAATTCCCAAATTCATTTGCCCTACTAAAATAATATTTGATCTTCAGATACCAAAAAGTAAAAGTAATATGCAAATGGCATTAAAACACAGACTAAAAAGTTTAAAAATTGCATTTAGTATGCAGTTTTCTTTATTCTGGTGATTGTTTTGAAAATCTCACATTTATTATCTAACATAAGTAGGATTAATTTAAAACATTGGCAATATAAGCTTTAAATTTCGTTTGAATTGCGCAGCTCAAAGGTACTGTGTCAGGAAAAAGACATGTTATTGAATAACGAAGGTATCACACTGTCATTTCTTGCATTTTGCGAAAAATCCTGAAACAGCAGTATTTATTTAACCGATATCTGTTTACATTAATTTCAATCTCATTCTCTTCCACCAGCTTTAACGATGCATTTCAAGTTATCCAGACGCTCGTCTACATTTGACTTTGCCATACGCATCCGTTTTCCAATTATACCTTAAATGTTTCCCACATGAACATCTTAAATGACAGATACAAAAGGGGCCCAAGTGGGTAAGCAGCCAGAAACTCCCATTGCCTTGGCAACAGCCCTTAACACTCACAGTGTAAAAAACCTCCTTCGCATACTGAATAAATGCATTTGATTTTAAAACGGCACGAAAATAGCTCCAGGTTCAAAAGCCACAGCTTTTTTTTTTGTTTTCACGCAGATGAGAGTGAGTCGCTAATTCCTAAGTGAGAAACGAAAGACGTCAGATCAGAAACATTGCGATAGAAACACTACATTAAGTGATATTTTCATTCATCGGGATCAAATGCTATTGTTTGTGTTTTTAACCGGTTTATCATGGGAATGTTGAGAGTTAGAAAGGTCTACAAGGCACCTGCTACACTATTTACAAATTCGGTATCAATTTTCAATTTTCAATTCAACTCTGTAACCTACAGTAAGCAAATAAATATCATATGGTAGGGAGGTTGTATCCAATCATTTCAGGAGAAAGCTCTTATATCAGTATAGCGACTTAGACATTTTTAAATTGAATTTTTACTAAATCTAGACTTTCGCCAGGAAGGCTATTCCATCGACAATTTTTGTGAAATGGTGATTCCAAGAGAGATTTTTGTTAATATAAACTCATAGAGCAGAGGGCCAAATCACCTGATATTAAAACCCTCGTGACAGCCAGTGATATTGCGGAAATTTATGATGAAACTTTGACGGTGGCCATATGGTAAAATCCACCAAAAATCGTCTCCAGTTTCATTGCAAAATGAAATTTTAGAGGGTCAAAGCAACCTAGAATATGAAAACCCTCGTGATGGTGATGTTCATAAAATTGTCGACAGTGACATATAGAGTTTAGTTTGCTGTCTTACTGCATTATTCTTTTCTACACTGCCGACACGGTTCCCAAACCACGCATGTAAACACAACAATGTCTAAAATTTTCCTCACACGGTCGTTCCAGGTCATTACAGACGTATAACATAAAGAGGATTCTCTGGAGACCACAAAATCAGCGACTGGAAAATTAAATTCTACGAAAAAAAGACCAAACGGGGAGAAAAAAAGATATATTCATTGGATTCCGCTTAATCGGGATAGCCGTTTATTCGGGACAAATCTAAAAGAACTCGAGATTACCCCTCCATGTGCACATTATATTTTACGTGCATCTTTTGGCCAATTCGAGTATGGGAATGTCGTGCCTTTGAGAGCATATATATATGTATAGTATTTGTTTAAGGTTTTTTTATCTGTTGGGAATGTATACGGAATAAAATGCAACGGTGGTTTTACGATGAATGGACGATTTCGAGCAATGCACGTAAGGTAAACTGTGTTTTTTTACATAAAAAATAGGGGGTAAACCAAACTTATGTCAAACGTTCGTTGTGTTTAAAGTCGATATCAAAAAGTACTTGGATTGCCTATTAATATACAGTAAACAACTATTACATTGTCCAGATGAAAAACTTTATTGCACAAATTGGATGAAAAGAGACTCGTGTTTTCTGTCCATAAGAGCATAGATTCTGGAGACTGGCTTATTGACCATCGTAATGACCAGAACATTTCAACGTTGATCCTCTTAAAGCGACCGCAGCATTTTGAATTTGGGAAAATTATGTTTTACCATATATGTTGATGACTGCCATTTCCTCTTTAGGATTTATTCAGTCCTCGTTGCGACGCCTTTCATTTTTGTAAAAAAAAAAGCTTGCGAAAATAGCGAAATCTTCAAACAGCTTCGCAAAATTCGTCGTGTTTTTTTATTTATGCGCGGAACCCAGAGTTTAATTTAGATCCGTGCATGACTTGAATTTCAAAATACGTTTAATACTGAGCGCAGCAAACTTTTAAATTTGATTTCGCGCAGCACATACGTTTAGGGGAAACTTGAGGACGTGTTTACTGCACAAGAGAAAAAATGAAGGAAAAATATTTAGCCAAAATACATGGAAATAGGAAATTTTCATTGAAAATGAGTATAATATGTATTCTTTGCCCTCGGATTTTTATTTACAAGAGCAATTAATAACCACAAAATTATACTCAACAATTAACTTTTAATTAATCTTAATTATCTCCTTTATTAAAGTTTTAGAATCAGTTGAAAAAATGTAAAACAATAAGGCCGCCTCATAAGCAAAACTGTTGGATTTTATCCAGAAGTTTCCAATTAATTACCTCTTGTATCAAAATTTATGTATACGATTTACATCTACCATTAGTTGAATAGCTCAGATACCCATTCTGAAGATACGGGGCAAAATTATTTCACTTCAACAATTTAACAAATTACAAGTAGGTACTGCAGTTGTCAACTATTTAAAAATTAACTTCAACAATTGATACCAACAGGCTCGCATTCGGGGTTCTAAGATAGTCGCGAAGCGTTAAAAAAATGTGCATCGCAGAATAAGGATAGAAAGATACAGAAAAATATACGGCATTTGGAGAAGCCATAAAGTTGTCACCATTTCAATGAAATTCACTGTAATCCTCGTTTAAGCTGCAAATTGCTTCTGCAAGCAGAAAGGAGTAGTTGCGGCGTCTATTAGCTTTGTCCGATGATTTCGTTACCAAGTTAAAAGTGAAAAGACGAGCTCGTCCGCGATATTATCACCATTTGAGATTCACTTGAGCGATTAAGTTAAAACCGTATGAGTCCACAGACCCTTTATGCCGAAAATTGCGAAAGGCTCTGATGGTGGGAATATATGAACAGCGACATATGGATGACTATAGATGAGCGGTTTGCTATGGATTCAAATTTTAAGTCCCATAGTGTTTTGCTTTGGAAAAGCAAATTGACATGTTCTAAACACATGTTTTTCTCCCATTTCTTTCCAAATAAGAGGTAAAAAAATTGAATTTTCTAAAATGCCATGTTGGTGCGTGCAATGCATGTGTATCAGGTTATTTAAATATTTAAGTCAAATACTGTGCGTTGCTTTTAATAAATGAGTATGTTTGCAAAATTTATTTACCCCAGGAATAGTTGGTTCAGCTTTACAGCAGTTGTTTCAATGATTTTCCATTTGATTAAATAACGTATGCTACAAACAACGGTTTTCAAGCATTTCCAGGTTAGCTTAGAAACTAAATCCATAGTAATAAAAAAATGCGTTCATTTTGTGCTTATAAGCTTTAAAAGTACCCGAAGAAACTGACTTACGAATAAAAGGAAACCGTTTCAATGCAATTGCATATTGCATCCCGGATAATGGGACATGTTATGAGCATGTTATATATATAAGCTGGACCCATTAACCATGGCTTGAGGTCCTAATGCCCAGAATCCACCATTATTTAGTATAAACTATACTGTGAATATGTACATACATGTATGATGACTAAAGAAAATAGTGTAGAAGAAATTCTAGACAGTATACCCTCTCACGCGTAATTTCCGTATTCAAATAAATCTGGAAAAAAAAAGCCTAAACCTTGATTTGAATTCATTCCAATTAAATGCGCCTTCTTATCTTTTACGTTCTGCATCAACCTTCATAATTGAATCTATTCCCAGTGTTATCAATTTTTTTTTCTCGTGGTACTCAAAAGAGCAGACAAAACATTCACAGTGAAATGCACTCGCTTCGAAGCGCATAAAAGTGACTTCAAGGGAATAGAAGTGACTTGAAAAGAACAAAATAGAGGGACTTATTTCGAGTATTCAATGATACTTAAGCATCCATTCATGCATACCTCCTAATTTTAAAAAGCATCGGTTTTCAACTTTTTTTTTACTAAAAAAAACCTTACAATTTCAAGAAGTTGGAAGTTGACTTTAAAACCAGTGAAGGCGGTTCATTTTGAAACATTTGCTCTAACTGCTTTTCCCATTAATCATTCGCATTTTGCACTTAAAAAATATAAACATGATAGAAAAAAACGCAATAAACTGAAAGAAAGGATGAATGCTAAAGTATAAAAAATACGTTCGTAATTAAATGAAAACAATTTCTTAAGTATGTGTTTTTATAATGATAAAAATTTGGAGAAATTCCGCATATTTTCTTAAAAAATAAATTTTAATCTATAATGAAAGCAATAGCGGTGAATTACAACATCTAGTACAATGTAAATACCAATCATCAAAGTTTTTTAAAGATGAAATATGAAATATGTAAGATCTCGGTATGTCAAAATGAAAGAAATCATTATCTTGATTGAAATGTTATCCTACAACCACCGTATGAAATATGAAGGAAATAAGTATACACAAAGCTAAAATACCCTCAAACCTTCATGGTTTTTTCATCATCTTTTTTTTCATTAAAACTCAAGTTAACGTGGAATATAAGGAGAAGGATTTTTTCCTTCAAAATGTGATCCTTGGGGTTATTAACTGCAAGGTCAGTTGGAGTAAAGAAGAGCTTTGATAGAACTCGTGGTTTTCTGAAAATGTTTGTCTATTCTAGACAGTCTCGTATATTTCCAACCTAATCCCCTAGGGCGAAAACTTGTATTAGCTGGCAATGAACAAAGGGCTTGGTTATTTTATATCGAGCATTGTTAATTGCGACTTCTTGTGGCTTTTTCGTTAGATTGTGCGTGCAAGAACAAAGAATAGACTCCACTTTTCGATCTGCAGTGACTTAGGAAAGAATAACACAGAAAATTGACACAGAAATAGGCAATTCTTTCAATGAAATTGGGAATATTTAGTTTAAATCACGCGACCACATTAAATAAATAGTTTAAAAAAGTAGAAATTAATAACGAGAAAATAAGGCCTTTGAATAATGCATCTTTCCAACACCTTTCCTACATTTTTCAAACATTTTTCAAACATCTTTCAACCATCTTTCAACCACCTTTCAAGCATCTTTCAAACAACTTTCCAAGTTTTTAAGTTATATCTCCAAATACAGAATTTATGTGAAAACGATTTGCAAAGGCATTCGGGATTAACAAGGGTTAGAAATGAAGGGAAAAAAATATCAAGTCCCAAATAAGATTTGCTTTACAAATTCAATCGAGAAAGCAAGATGAACTCGTCTGTATTGTAATCTCATAATTAGCTTTAAGGATATATATATTCCAAAGTGCGTTTTCCAGCTTCTTTCATCACAGGGGGTTAAGTGACAAATATTACATTCTAATAACTGATTTTGGCGAGAATAAGCCTAGGGGGTGCATTCTGTCGACAAAGGCAAAAACCAGCCTTAATCTGGAAACAATTTTAAGTAGACTTTCGTGTTATTGTAATTTAGTTATTTTCAATCTTGGGGTGGCGTGAGGGAGAAGAGCAGAATCAGCTTTAAGATTTAACCTCGCAAATTGCACATTTTAATGGCTACCGAATGCATTAGCAATTTAACTTCATCAAATTTCGTGTATTAGACATGTGGTGCCACCGCACAGCATCATCTTCTTGGAAAGTAGCATATAGATGGCTCTGGGACATGTGTAAGGTACAGTATTCCCCAAAGCCAATGCATAACAAATTTCAACGCTATAGCCACCATTTTGTTCTTGTTTACGTTACCTTTTTTTCAATTTGTTTCTTGAAATGTAACTACATTGCCCTGCTGTCATTGATTATATGCAGTGCAACAAGCCGCTTGAATTGACTGATCTCCAATACATCATGTCAGATAGAAATATTGTTATTCTTCCAGTGGTAAATACATAATTAATGTTGTCATGTCCTCGGGCTGTTGTGTTATTAAACAAGAGCCAAAACGTTAAACTTCCACAACGAGAAATATTTAAAAAGTTGGCTTTTTTATCATAAGTAAAGAAATATGTATATCAAATGAGATTAAACATCCCAATGGGTATTAAAATACCGTCACTTCCTATATGTACATAATCCGATTGCCTTAGGAACTCCTGTTTATTACAGCATAACAATTACAGGAGTAACATTAACCTATACATAATGCAAACATACCGTTGACAATTTTACAATTGTGGGTATTGATTTTAGAATCGCATTAAATATTTGAAGTACTGCTTCTCCTTTAAATAGCCAATGGTCAGCATTATTTTAATTTTGCTTGCAGGATTTCCGAGCGTCATTGACATCTGTAACACAAACGATCGCTTGCGTTAATCGTCTAATTTCAGGCCAAATTCTATTTGACCTGGACTTAAGCGTCATTACAACATCCGGTCAGAGAGAATGGCATATAAAATAGCCGTTTAAGTACATAATTATCGCGATTATAGCGTTATTAAATCCCTACAGGAGGCTGAAGAAGCCTATTCAGAAATTCATAAAGAATCTGACATTATACTTGACGGGAAATAGCACGGGTTCGTATGGCAATCTCAACTATGTTTCTAAGGTTTCATATCTAGGTATGTATAGGTTGTATCATACAGTAGGGCCCTATATACGGAATGTATGTGCTAGTGTTGTAAAAAAATGGATATCATCACCCACCAATCCTAAACAACTGACTTGGATTTCAGGAGTATACATTTGACCCATTGTTGATTTAATGTTATTCTACAAATTTTAAATATGTGTTCCTCGATGGAAAAATCATATTTGGGTCCTGTATAGATTTTCTATATAAGGTTAGAAACGAAATTGGACACATCTGGCCAATTGTGTTCGCATATGTCATTGCATGGCTCTGAATATCTGTGTATATCCATAAATATGTATATGATTGTACATGTATTTATACCGTTGTTCATATGACTAACAATGTTAACCAAAGCAATTTTATATGACCATGTACAGTTTTTCTAATAAGTTTCATCGATGGTTAGCTATGGAGCATCATGGTCCATATATAGTTTTTCCACTAGCCATTCCTTAAAAATGTTAAGATTGGTCCAACTTTGTTGCTTTTAATACACTGTATAGATAATAAAAAAATACTCAAGGAAAATCAGTGAAACACAACCAAATGTTGAGATAATCTAATGTTGTACTAAGAGCAACATCAACTTGAGCCTCTTTCATAATGCACCAATCAATCGAAAATGAATTAAATTGATCGAGAACTGGTAGTTTGTTTTAATATGATTTAAAATTGGATTAATGGCAGACGAAGTTGCGCCTATCGAACGAAAGGGCTTTGAGTAAACCTGTAACTCGTTTTAGGCTCTCGAAAGGGGAAGATAGTATAGGCTGAAGTCCACGGCTAAATCCAAAAGCATCGTTTGTTTTTAACATGATTTGTCTTATTATAAGCTAGAAACCTTTCGCCAAAAGGAATGGCGAGCACAAAGGACGGCGACGAAAACTCCAAAGGGCGTTAGCAATCTGGTCACGAGCGAAGAAGGAGGAGAAGACTCCATTAAGGACAATCGCCATTAATCCGAGTGGACAGTGGTCAGCGGGGTCCCTGCAGCACCAGCAACGCCATGACCTAAATGGCTTACTTTCGCATTGATTTTCAAAGGCAGGAATCTGATCGATAGGGAAGCCACCCTGCTTTTAAAACCCGGATGAGGAGAAACCCCTGAAAAATACGTTTCCGGTCCTTCCTTTTAAGCATTTACATGCTTGTTACACGTTTTAATACGTCACATCCAATTTTAGGTTTAGGTAGCCTGGAGAAGGGCACTCCAACAAATCGATGAGGACGCAACTTTCGTGGCGTGCCCTCGTTGCGAGGTTTTAAGTTTTCAAGTCTTCAAAACGCATTTCATAGAAATCACCCGAGGACAAAAGTTGGAGTTGAGATCCTATTTTGCTCCAGATTAAAAAAAATGAAAAGTGGAAATGAAAAAGCCTATTTTCGTACGTGCCAAAAATCATGACGGTTTATTATTGACAGCTTTCAGAAATCCTGCTTGCTAAAATAACAAACTTTACTTGGCGTCAAAATGGGATTCATCACTCAGTTGCCTAAGCACGAAAAAACATGTCAACCTGTTGCTCAATTGGAATTATCAGAACTAAAACATGTACTGTAGTACTGTACATTCTTAGAACGGGGATACATGTACTTATTGCACGGTTGTATATAAGTTGTTTAATGTATTAAACCCTATTATATATCTATAGCATCTTTTGGAGAAACTATAGGCGGCCATCTTGAAAATACAATGCTAAATGCTCATACGCAACCAAGAGGTGCTGAACCATAAAAAGTTATTTCGTATTGGAGAACTTTGGTCTCTATGTAGTACATCGTTATCGAAGAACCCCCATTGCACGATACTATAAATTTTCATAAAATAAACATGTCTAGAACATAGGATATGTGTACGTTAATCATGTACACGAGTAACTCCGAGTGTAAATTTTGAAGAAAAATGCAGTATTTTCAAACACTGTCCTTATGTGTAAAATATCTCGATATTCTTCCCCAAAGGGGCGCTTGCTTCACCCGCTTAAGATTGTCGAGATTGAAACCTCGGCTTTAGGCTTACATAAAAAGCAAATATCGTCGATGATATTTCGCACATTTTATAGCCCAGAGATTTTAAATCCATTTTCGTATAAGGAAACAAAATGTTTCATCTCCAAGAAAGTGTCTATAAAAAGGAGTTAGTTGGGCGCACTGAAGTAAATATTGGCGGCTTTTAGTAACGTTTTGGCAAGGAGTATATATTTCAACAGTGACAGGTCAGCTATCGATCGCCACTAGGGGGAGCAGTACACGCAACGGTGATCAATAACGTTCGGTTAAAGTATTTTAAATTGCTGAAAAATGCAAAAACGAGCGTTTTTTATGTGGCCCATTTTATAACCCGCTTCAATACCTTGGGGTATTGACGAGATAACAGTACAAAAAGGCGCCTAAATAGAATTTCCGCAAAAAAAATGTTTATATATACACTTTGTATAAATAGTACAAAAGCCTATTCCAAAAATACGATATACGACATAAATTTGATAGCAAAATTTTCTTATTTAATTATATTCAAGATCCTTTTTTGTAACCTGTATAATCCATAGTTATATTCCTTTCCAAGTTTCAATTGGTTGATTAATTAGAGAATTAATTTGAATAATTTGAATAATTATTAAACAGTTTAAAGAGGAACGTTAAATGTCATTCAGCAAACATTGAATTTATTATTATATTTAATTTTTAATGCAGATATGTCTTCATATATTATTTTTGCGTTAATATTTAGAAGCTGAAAAACAAACAAGGGGCTGGGGGGAATATGCGAGAGAAACTTGCAACTGCAGATGCAAACGTAGTAAATTAGATTAATACTGTTGTAATTGGAGTAAATTAAATTTTGCAAATATATTCATTCCTTAACATGTTTCAAATCCATAAGGAAACATCATCATGCATTTCAGGGTTTCACCCTGTATATTTCTGCACCCGAATTAAATTAGGGACGAAGGCCATTTGTGATGCATAATCACATAAAACATAATAAACCCCAATTACGCCTTTCTGTAGTGTTTTAAACGCGTTTCTTAAAAATGATGAGCAAACCAATAGAGTTTCTGTAGCGAAGACGAGCTATATAGCACTCCACATAGGCCTATCGGTTATTTATGGATTGCGCTAAGAATCGCTGATCAACCCGTAACATAAAACCGTAAAAGTTACAGTAATTGTGGCTTAATAGGATCTAGAGTAATGATAGAGCCAGCTTTTATCGTGCATATACATATAGGCAACGCCATTTATTGTGTAGACGCGGTTAAATTCAATTGAAACACGCGTAATATTACGTCCATACAAAGCGAACATGAAATGGGAAGAAAAAAAAAAGTTGTGATTACGAAGGAAATGTTCGTTTATTTGGCTCAAATTGTCGAGATCGGTTATGAAGAGGGTGGCTTGTAATGATAGTCCTTTTATAGATATTTCACGCAGGTTCCAAGAAAAAAAAAAAGGTGAGTGGGGGAGGGACTCGATCTCCCTCTTTTCTGGCCATCGACTTATCTATTATTGATTGTTATGGCAGCACTACTGAATCATTCCTCTATAGATGCACACATCAGAAATTCACCTTAATTATTGCACCCAGTGATGATGAAAGACCGAAAAGATACGGGAAAAAAATATATTATCTGTATTGTGTACCTACTGTGAGGCTTGTCGGCAATCTTGGTGAGCCAAAAGGTGAAAAATGGACAATCCATAGTGTATTCCTGATATATAATGTATATAATAATGAATACAATACTAGATTATGAAATATTAAAGAAATTTTAATTTGTAATTTCTCATTCTTGTTAACTAGGTTATATTGATAAATATCCAAACCTATATCATCATATCTTATAACGCTTTAAATTTAATATATGCACTGTATTACAAGCAAGGTATGCATTTTTTTCAATAACTCTTTTTAGTATTCTAATTTACATGTTTTATTAGGAAACTGAGCAAGATTACATCTCTCTTTACTCTACATATTTTTCCTCTTTCTCTTTGTGTACATAAGAGCATCTATATTCCCAATTCAAAAATTAAATTCCAAAGAATAAACTGTGCTTTGCATTAATTAAAAATTGATGTTGTTTTTAGCCCCCAAGCTTATATTTACCCAAATGACTAAACAATCAGTCAGTTTTAGTGTGATCTAAGCTATCAATTTTAATAAAAGCCAAGTTGATGAAAATGCGTTTCTTTTGCACGAATCTGTCTCATCAGCAAAGCTTAAATTGCGATGAAAAATATCATGCGATTTATTTCAATTTTTTTGGGCTAATTTTCGCACAGTGCAAGTCTAAGGTGGCATAAATGGTACACATAACAATGACTAATTCTACACAGTAGAGGGTGGCTACATTAATACTAGTTTAACGATGATATAGTGTAAATCATTTGTACTGATATATTAGACTAAGACAAATTTGCAAATACACCATTCCAAGTTGCATCATTACCAGAATAAATTTAAAAATTGCATTAATATTTTTTTTTACATTTTTTTTCAAGTTTATCATTAACATACTGTATATTTACACATAAATATGCAGAACACAAGTTATGTATCATGACATCAGTCGAGTAATAAATACCTGTTTAATATATGAAAACATGATTTAAAAACAGCTATAAATTAATATTTTAGAATTTTGTAAATCATTTTTAGAGCATGTATAATATATAATAAAACAAAACTGAAAACGATAAATACATGGTAAATTCTACAATAGAAACAACTTTATAGAAGCTTCGCAGCAACTTCAAGTGTTGAGGAAACTCAATTAACACACATTTTCTACACAAAGTGTATTTTCTAATTATTATTGAAATTTTGCAATAAACCATACTGTTACAGCTTAGAGCATAATAAAATAAAAATTACTTTCAATTCTAATGTTTATACAATTTGCTTGTTATTGTTGGTGCGAAACAATTTTCCAAACAATACTTTATCTCGAGGAAATACTCATATCCGAAGTACGACGTTTCGTTATCCGAAAATTTATTCATTGCACCCTGACTGTATATTATTAAAAACATTTACAATCACCGGCATTGTCTTTATGGTCATTATAAAACAGGAAGAACCCGCAAGTGAATTCGTTTTGTAAAACGAGGTTTTAATGAATACTTTGTAGTGGGTCAGAGCTCGTAACTGAAAGGTCGCCATTTTCCGCCAATCCCAACCAGGTAAGAGTATTCAGGAGCAAAACGTAATTTCATCTCGCCATTTTACGTAATATGCTTCAGAATTTTCAGCATGCAGCGTTGCCATGGCAGCCATGGCGGTCATGGTAACTAGAGATTCATTTCGGAGCATTTACAAGGCATAGAGGCGTGCTATTGCTTCCTTCACTTTTATGCAAATCCATCCTGCTTCTTACATGGTATGGGCCCACCCTGAAACTGCTGCCTTTTTCCCCTCCTCCTCCTCCTCCAACTATGCGTGTAAGCAATTCCCATTTGCATTGGCTTCCCATACATAAAATACCTCATTAGTGAGCCAACGAACGAAGAAAAGAGGACGAAAAGATGCTCATCGTGAGCAGCATATGTACTGCCTAAGAGCTACTAAGTACGAGTGCACCCTTAAGTAACTTCGCTCTCTGATTATATGCTACATAAATGCATTTAGGAGCTATAGGGTCATGCTAATTCTATTTACTCTACATATGTGTATGTAGCTGCCATTTGGATGAAAACGTTTGCTTATCATGAATGAAAAAAATAAGGCACTACATTCACGAGATAAGCCCATGAGTCTTTGCTGTCATTGGCTGGTGATGACAACGTCATCGTACCAGACAACTAGCAAAACTCTAATAACTCTAGATATTTAAAGAACCAAACACAGATAAGTTGGAATTAATAATGCACACGTTGTTTAAAACAAATGGAAATAACTTGAGACGAAACAAAGATTTCTATTTGTTGCAAAACAGATAAACTAAATCAGTCATTTCACTTGATTAATCCGAAACACTTGCTTGATGACATTATACTCATTTTGTGAGAAAAACATATTTGCAACGTACATTGTACGTAAATAAGTATGCAGTGGAATCTCGGTTTACGAACGTCTCTGTTTACGAACAATTCGGTTTACGAATACCACATGTTTCTCTTTACAAAAGATGCTTCAGTTTAAGAATACATTTCTCTGGATCACCGATCAAAGGTACGAGTTTCTGCAATTGTTTTTCTAGATTCAGCAGAACATATTTGTTACTAATAAGTTTTACTAAATACGGATTGCATCAAAAATGTTATGATTTCCAAGGATTTAAATTAAAATCGATATCAGTTTCAAAGATATAGCCTACATTGCAAATATGGCAAAAGTTCTTCACTTGTTTTATCCACGCCAATTGCAGATGCAAATTTCTTAAACAGAATCTGCGAATGAACTTGATTCCCAGCAACGTCAGCATGACAACACTAATTGGGTGTCTTTATTTCCTAAAATGTTGGAAATCATGGATTTGTATATATTGAACTGCTTTCTTCTAATATTACTGTCATATTTATTTCCTTTCTGTATTATTTCCGCACATAAGCCACAACATGTTAAAAAAATTCTAGGACAAAGAACGCATTATTTGGATTTACATTAATTTCAATGGGAAAAAATGATTCGGTTAACGAACTTTTCGGTTTACGAACAGGATCAAGGAACGAATTAAGTTCGTAAACCGAGGTTGCACTGTATTTAATATTAGTTTTATTCATTTACTGCATGCACAAAATAATCTCGTTTTTATTACCCAATTATAATCTTGTGCTTTATACTTGCTGATTGCATGCTTATACCACCTTTCATATTGGATCTAATTCATATTTCTCCTTGGCAAGGGCTTCTGAGTAGAAAACCGAAGTACCCGTATTTACAAGTATGTATTTTCAATGAATCATTTTTGCATTAAGTAATTTTATTCACCATGCTGATTAACTCTACCTGTTGGTGAGTAAATCTTTTTTAATTTAAACTTGAAACATGGCCGTAAAGTAAGAATTCCCCAGACCGGAATAACAGATGAGTCAATTTCCCGTCTGTTTGCCAATCTATAGAGTATTTGATGGTCACTCGATGGCCAGCGCTGCATGTGCCACTTGCCTATTGTTAACAAAATAGCCAGCTCATTACCTTTAAAGAGTTGTGCAGAAAATTGGCAAGTACCATATACTCTATCCTAGAAGAAATTATCGATGAGTGCGCAATGTATACGCAAACATGTGTCAAACAAATTCGTGCGGTTACTGTAAATTTTCTCTCGGGATTTTGGCAAAGCTGGTAAATGACCTATATGGTCACTTTACGTTTATAATCACGAGATGGATAAAACTTCACTCGTCATTTGCTCTTTTAAAGAGAAGAGCAACAGACATTACAATATAACAGTGAATTCCGAAGATGAAGACTGCCTAAAAGTACAATAGAACCCCTTTTATCCGTCCTGAGGAATGATGGATGGTTGGTTAAGGGAGAGAGCCGGTTAATCCGAACTTTATAAAAATAATCTTAATCAAATACACTTAGTAATATATTGCAGTTATTGTGCATATACTAGTGATTGGAAATTAGCATATTTGTAAAATTAATTCTATTGATCTATAATACAGCGTTCCGTAAAATGAATAGTAAGTGGAAATATTTGTAACTTACGTTCTGTGAAACATAAAGTCCACAATCCGGAGACGGTGAATTTCGACTGATACTTTTCATTGTCTTCCGTTCGATTAGGACTGCCCATGATACGTATTTTTTCCTCACTATGCAACCAGTCATTGGTGGAAATGGCAACAGCGAACAAAATGAGGGACATAGTGGCCGTAATCGGGGTTAGTATCCACAGGAGACGGGTAGTACCTATGGGCATTGTACCCGAACAAAACCATGGGGGCCTGGAATTAAGAAAACCAATAAAAAGTTGTTAATTAACTATAGCAAAAGCCATTGGAAGTCATTTAAAAGTGGCATGAGCAAATACTTGCAATTATTAGACAATGATAGACTTTGTTTCAGTTACTCATTAATACAAACATCATTTTCAAATTAGTAACGGAAAAATAAGTTTATATGGAAATGGACATTGACCATACATATAAAAATAGTTCAAATAGCAAGGCATTTTTGATAAAAAAAATTTTTTTATCCAAACGACTTTGTTAGAAACATTGATATAAAGAACCATGGGATAACCGATATCCCACTAAGCATGTAAACCTGACACTTTTGTATAAGTTCAACATAATTTCAAATTTATTTTCGCACATATGAATTCACGAATAGATGCTATTAGATTAAATTTTAGCAATTTTGAGAATATTCTTTTCTCAGCAGGTTGTTTAGCGCTGAAATAATGCTCCTCTAGTTTATCAATAGAAAAGTAATTGTATTTTAAGTCATTCAAGTGTTCACACTAAAGCCCGATCTCATAGAATTATGAAATAAGCCCGGATTTAATCTAAACGATCAAATTCAAAGCAAATCTACTGATCTGAACAGTTTCATCGATGGATTTTGATAACACTAAAGGACTCCATAGCTTACCAAAGCTTTTCTCTGATTTACGTAAACGTATAGAAGAATGAAGTTAAATTGGTATTAGAACCATGAAGTAAACCTTATTCTGAACACGTTTTCCAAATCTCCACTCTGACAACATAGTATATATAGTCTTGGAAACATGTAACTTACATTTCGCATAGTAAAATGGGACTTGATAGTCATAAAAATACAGAATGGGTTGATTTTATCTGTAGAATTTATGGTACCATGAAGAATGTAAATTTTGTGGAACGATAATGTCCGCCATGGATCATACTATAAATTTCATACAATTCAACAATATCTTCCTGCTTACATTTATATCAACACCAAACGTTGGATTTTGGTTGCCAATTTTGACAATTTCAACTTGAACATTGAGTCAACTATGGCAAATGGTAGAGTTGTCAAACGTTGGTTTTATGCTGACAGCCAACATTGATTAAGGTTAGATAAATAAGGTAAATCGTTGGCCCAATGTATTGATCCAACTTTTTACCGTTGTACAGTTCGTTAGTTCAATCAAAATGCATCGACATTCCAACCATGGCCTAATAATTGTTGGTTTTATAAAACAAACATGAAACCGAATTCTAGAATTTAGAACATCAAAATAGAACAAGAACTTTTGCATGTGCTAACTTCACTTGCTCCTGCACATGCAAAAGTTCTAAATCACATAATAATAACAACAACATGTAGGTTTATATGATAATACAAGTTTTAATAATTAAAAAAAAATATTTTAAACGAATAGGACCAAGATAGTTTTGGGTTGGTTTTCATTCACAAAATCACATTGAAAATCCAGAAACGTGTACGTGAACTTTATTAAGCAATTGGACAATTACTTTACCCGGCTTGAAAAGCCACGTGTGGAGAATGTATAGTGCGATAAGCTTATCATTGATCTCGAGCAATGTGCCTCGGGGTAAACGCATTAACCGATTAACCGCTCAGTTGGGCAAATGAACGTGAAGGATTGCGTTTAGACGAAATAACCTTATTTACAGGTTTTCAGTGTGCTCTAAAGCCTGCAATTCATCCCAATTTCATTTCTTTTAATCTAGTGGCTACAATTTTCAACGTTTAATGACTAGCAATAGTAAATCGTGGCGAGCAAAAGACTGCTGGATCTGTTGCGTCTGCTGCACTTTCGAGGACTTTTGCGTAAATCGATCATTCGCTCAATTAGTCGCGATCAAATGGTTAATAGTGGTTTGAGCAAATGGGAGGCGAGCGAGCAACTGCGTCCTATTTGGCTGAGCTTTTCCTCCAATTAGCAGCCAGTCAACTCCCGAATAAATAAATCCTTAAATTAGTGATGAAACGACTGGTGCCCAAGCTAATCTCGCGAAATGGATATGTCACATGACCGTGAAGCCATGGTCACTAGCTTCAAACACTGCTACCATGATCGCAAGTTTGCGACTGATGAAAACTTAATGAATTAGCCTGGATTGAAAATGATTTAGCACCAAATCTGCCAAATCATGTCCTATCTTTGATATGCATATTCATGTAAGTCTACAAATATGTAATGGCCATATACAACGTTTTATGTCGATATATGGAAAATACGTTGGAATTTCCTCAAATTATTGAAAATTAATACAAATAAATATATAAACAACAAAATGTATGTCCAATTTCTGATATGTTCATACATTACCTATATACACGGTGGGCCAATAAAAAGTAAGCCAACTTTATAAAAATCATAAAAAGATTATTTGCTAATGGAATTTAATGAAAATTTGTACAAATATTATTTTTCTCTTTCGAATGACGTAATCGTTCGAATTTGTCTTTCAAAATGGCGTTCACTAAAGAAGAAGAACCGCGATAAGTTGTTTGCGTAAAATGAAAAATTACAGTGCTAGCTAGACAATTTTTGAAACTGTTTCCGGAGAAAGGTGCTAACTTTGAACACAAATTGAAATAGGGAATTTTTTTGTATCCTATTTAAGTACACATGTACAAATTTTCAATAAATTCCATTAACAAATAACCATTTTATGATTTTTATAAAGTTGGCTTACTTTTTATTGGCCCACCCTGTACATGAATGTGATGTAATATTTTTCTACTCGTATGCATATACATATGTGATTTATAATTTTTCTACCTGAAATGTATGTGTCCACAATTTTGAACATCTAAAAAACTTCCTTTTTTTTAATTACAAAATTGCAAGATGGTGATTTTTAACAAAAAAGTTCGGGGAAAAAAAACAAAAACAAAACATAAAAAAAAACATTTATCAACCCAGCTGGTCATGTGCTATTTTGTTACAACTCCCAGAAACAACGTTTCAAGTGATACTACCCTGTGCACTGAAGCAGTAGTGCAGCTGGAACTGCTTGCAGACAGACCACTTCAAAATGGTGTAAAAAAAAATTAAGAATCACGTGACTTTAGTGCCCAATGTCAATTGTTTCATACAGGGTGCATGAGAAAAGTGAAATAGTATACAGGGTTGCTCGGTGCCCTTCCGTTTCTGGTCTTACCTTGATGCATCAGCCTTTACGCCATCGATGATTTAACCATTCCTTGAGTTTTAGAGGCATATTCCAGCGCCGATCCTACGTGCCATAAGCCTTCGTCAACTGCAGCATGGACGCACGAAATTTTCACGAACTGGTACCTGAAGAGGGCGGCACTGGAGCAGGTTATGGCACTGAATCCAAACGAGTTGTACACGGAACTGTAGCAGTGGTGGTTGGGTGGCAAACTGCTGCATCAAGTATTAAGATGCTATTGTTTCTATACCGAAAAGTCGATCCTCGTAAGACATCAGGCACTTTTGCATTAAGGAGAGCTACAATTTTTTATATATTTCTTCTATCTTCTTTATCCTCAACTTTATTAAGACGTAAATAGGAATCTAAATCAATTTGTAGGCGATTGATGGTTCGCCCCTGCGCTGAGAGGCAGCTGGGATGCGAAACGTGACCATGGTTAATCAAAAGCTGCTTTCGTTGAATCGACAAAACGCAGACATAGAACTTCAGTTTTTTATATCTTAAAAAAGTGAGAAAAAAAATTGCAAAAAACAATATTGTGGCTTTGCACCGAATCCTGCTTCGTCTTTAAGAAAAAAGATTCACGAATAAGATCAACCTCTTGCCGAACACACTTTGACTAGTTAATCCTCCTGGTCAGCTGGATAAAGAAGAGGCGGATGGATTTTTCCCAAAATTCCGGTGTTGATTTAAAAAAAAAAAGTGGTGGAAAAATCAGTATTTTGGCACTGAATCCGTCTTCGTTCACAGCCAAGAGATTCTTGAAATAAAACTTGGCCACTTGATGAACACTTTAATTAATCCTCCCGCTTATGCACTTCCAAAAATCGAAGGAAGTATAACGAACAAGTTTCACTTTGATGTTCAACTTGAAGATTGTCTCAAATTTCACAAAACGTACAAGAATCTTGAATTTTTTTCTTTGTGCCAACTTGTTGAGAAACTCATTCAACGAGAGGTAGTTGATTTTTTCCTCAATAAATCCAAAATCTTTAACTGCTTAATAACAACTTGTTAACTCTGGCATGAGTAATTCATGAAAACAAATTATGCTGCTGTTATTAAAGGACCACTCTCCAAAACTACGGAGAACTATTCAATGGACATCCGAAAAAGAGCAACAAGTTTCAAAACTTTAACGAAAATCAGTGTAAAAATTACCGGGGAAAAAACGCGATATTATTAAGTGTTTAGTTTGCTGCAAAAGTTTAGCTGCCTTTGAAAATTGATGAAGAGGAAATAAATCGCCATAAGCGAATGAATATGTTGCACACAAATTTTTTTAAAAAAACGCATTAATATTAAATGCTAAAGATGCCACAGACTTTCGGAAAGCAGATGAAAGATTCGTTATAAGTGAAAATATTCATAGCAATTCCGAACACAACGGTCCATCTTTCTAAGAAATGCAGTCGTTGCACATGGTAAAAAAAAATCCATAAAATTTCAATGATAATTAGAAGATGTATTCCACTTCTTGTCAGCTCGATCGTTCCCAATGTCATCGCTGACGATTCTGCAAAAGACAAAATGACAAACATTTAACGATAAATCCAATCGTGAACGAGCTATAAGACCTGTCTAAGAATGACCTATAAGACACGAACGAGGAACGTACGAGCCATCAAGATTATTGACAGATTTCAGTAAGAACTAGGAAAAATTGGACAGAAAAATAAAAAAAACGTGAAATCACATTTTTGCCAATTTTTTCGACGTTCCAGCAAGTTTCCGTGTCTGAATCAAGTTGCTTCAAAACTAAGTGTCAAAATTCGGGGTTAGGGCAAATTGAAGCGAAATGACGTGACTCGAGAATATTTAGTATCGTCATGACAACTGATTCTCCATTTTTGCTTATGTCCATTGCTTTCATATTTTTATTGTCTCGCATTTTTGGATATTTTCCATTTTAAGCCCTTATAGGTCATTTCATGAGAACGAATATGTATGTTTTGAGGCTAGGTATTTTTTACTCAAACTGCATCGTTTGTAGTAGCATGTTCCTATACTGTTTTTAGCTATGTATACACTTGAAAAAAAAAAATTCCCCGCCTATTTCTAGCAGATCTCGACTTCTTAATTTTCTTGACTTAAGATTTAATGCTTTGCCTATCAAACGCACGCGTCAATTAAATGTAACAATGCATCAAGCAACTGACCCTACAAGCTCACTACTGCAACACTACGAGGATAAAGACAAATAGGGCTTGTGACGATAAATGAAAGCGACCTCGTATAGCGAGATCAGTCATCAAATGCCATGGGTCATTTTCATCCAAATGTTAAGGAGTAACAATGGGAAATCCATAAATGAACAATGTAGTACATAAAAAACAATTCACCAAATCAGCATATGCAACAGATGGAATTCACAAGGTCAAGCATTAGGTTGCACACTTAGTAATTAATTACTACAAACAAGAGCACTTCACAATGCTTTTATTAGTGTACATGACAACCTTTAACAACCAGATTTCAGTTATTAATTAAAATATCAACAGCACCTTAGGCTTGAATTTATTCAACGCTATATCATTAAACATCTATCAGAATTTCATCAGTGATTGACTTTGATGACATAATTTAAACTTTAACAGTTGTACATAACACCTTAAATTTAAACGACATGATTATTGATAATGCATACTGTCAATGAATAAAATGACCCCTTTTGCCCATTAATGGGACCTATGTATTTCCACCTACTTGCAACCGGTTTGCATCAAATTGGGTTTAACATTAATCGTCCACTAGTATTCCCTTAGTTTTCATGAGTTAACAGGTGTCCTTAACGGTCGATTAAATTGGTGCACCGATCAAGGTCAATTTGCATGTAAGAGCCAACGAAATGCATAGTTGTACACAGAGCAGTGATGCAGGAAACAAAACAATTGAACGCTAGCTACCTCGTTGTGGTGGAGTCCCATGACCATCGCCTTGACCAGCGCTGCAGGCGATGCACGTAATTTGTGGACGGTCCTCGTCTTTAAATTAATGAAGACAGGAGCCTTTGGGGCTTCCTGCGTTTCAACATGGAACCACGCACGAATCCATGTTGAAAAGTGGATGAAAATCCAGCGAACAAATGAGCGGGGGAGGAGTGGTGACGCAACACCGGCAACGCGCAGCCTCGACTGACGATGGAATGATGAAGGAAAAAGGAGCTCCAACAGGACGGTGCCATATACACAGAAGCGGGTGGATTGGATTATATCAAGAGCAAATCATGAAAATGGGCTGCAAAAACAAGAAAACGCTTGAAATGCTATCCGAACCCCCCACTGGTCGACTCTCCAAATAACAGCAAGTTGAGAAATTAAAACTGGCGGGAGGGTATTGTGCAAATCTGTTAGAAAAAAAAATGAATATTGTGCATGATAATTAAGTGCTTGGTTATCCGTAGAGTCGCACAAAATTGTACATTGATAGCATGGTTGTTACGTCATGCATATACTGGATGTTGGCCACCCAACTTTGAAAACATGTTGAAATAACTACTGGAAAAGATAAAATGTGATTGATTTAATAATATGTCAGTCCTGTTTCTCATATGTAATTCGACAATTGAATGCACTTTAAAAAATGTTCAGAAATGCAAATTAATTATAATGTGGTTTTAGCCTCAATGACTTTTCTAGGTTGAATTTAGGAAAGACAAAATCATATTGCTATTAATAACAAATGTGTCCGTTAACTAGTCAGAGTGATACAAGGTGAAAGATAAAAATTATACATATTAAATAGCTAGACGATAAAAGAATAAAGGTTATTAAAGGGGATTACAACCCTATCCCTTTCAATAGGAAAATTTGCAAAGACACTCACAGTCGAACAAAAAAAGATTTAAAAAAATAAAACTTGTTTAAAATAGCTTAATAAATCAGCAAGGTAATGATCGTGTCATTTTTCTCGTTAAAATAGTAGATTTAAAAAAAATTAAATTATTATTTGAATTTTTGCACTCACAACTTTTCTATCTTATGCTGCCACCTGCTGGCAGCGTGTGCAAAATAATTGACATTTTTCAAATTTGTATATTAATTTTTTTAAATCTACCATCTCAAAGTGAAAAACAACAATACGAGGCCCTTGCTGATCCATCAAGCCACACCAAACAATTCTCACCCCCACACAAACCTCCCTCATTCAACTGTGAGTATCTTTGCAAGCCCGACCCATTGAAAAGGATAGGGTTGTGATCCCTCTTAAGTTGCATGACTACAGATTCCATAGTTTTTCAACAAAAACTGCAGAAAATTGCAAGAATAGACAGAAGAAGTTCATGTACATACATTTATAAATTCTTACCGATTTTGATCTAATTTATAACGGCGGACTGGAGCAAGTACTCTGACACTTCATTATATAAATAGATTTATAAGTTAATATTTCTGTTTTAAAGCATATATATTTATTTTTCCCTAAAGACTTTGAAAGTCTATATCTTCTTATTTACATTTTTAAAAAAGTAAATAACGAAATAAATCAAGAAGTACTTCGGCTTCCTTACGTAAAATAGACGCAACCTTTGATGCATGATGTTTTCATGGAAAAACGTAGACATAATGCAATCCTATAAGGGCACCATCTAAAATTTAAGGTCTCTTAATCTTCATTTTTCTACTTTATAATTTCTCTTGAACACAGAAAACGAATCATAGTTTATGCGAATCGCTTAATCCTAAACAGGTAATTTATAGAGCTCTTTTCTATAGAATTTATAAATATCGGATACTTTTAACACCTGGGAACTAGTATAGTTAGTTGTCACGTCAGTGTTAGTGTTAGTAGTACAATTTACGAGCGTATACACTTGCTATCTTCTGGATTATCATACAATCCCATAATTTTTCAACCAGCTTATTTCTTGCGTAATTAAAGCAATTATGAAACAGAAACTCTTCTTTACATTAAGGGGAGCTTAAGCCTACTTTCTCACCCCGACCGCCATCTTTTAATATTTTATAATAGCTTTATCACCGTACTTATCATGCATAAATGAATCGCATCTTCAATACTTTAATTCGCACAACATCAAGCAGACTTCACGCATGACGATATCCTAGGAATAATTGGCTTTCCTAAGGGGTGTGGAAAATGGCGGAGGTGGGGGGAGGGGGATAAAACTCACAATTGCCGCTCGAATTGAAAACAAATCTAATTCTTCACTTCCTTATTGTCTGGATCATAAGCTAGAAAAATGTGATTGCTTCGTAGTTTACCTCATTTTATATTTCATTTGTTTAAAAAATTTCCTTTTCTTCTACTTAGATAGTGCAGAATATAACTTCACTAACTTATTTATCTAAAACAGTTTTTGGTGGAGTTTAATTCCTACTTTATCATCATCGTTCGTTAGTTAAATTAGTGATAATTTTAATTAGATTTTTTAATTGTAAAAAAAACATGAATAATTTTTGCCTGCCCCTGTATACAGGGTGGTTTTTAATTAAAGTCCATAATTGCGTAAATTGTGAACGGTATTCTAATTTAAGATATAAAATATTGTTACAATAAACATATATATATTATGGTTTATATAAAACTAAAATTTCGAAATGAGAATTTGTAGGTAATTGTAAATTGACTGTTTTAACCTGGTAGGGTTGTTTGGGGTTTCTCCTAGGTTATTCATCTTTTTCACTTTTAAAATTATTCACTCTTAAAATCCCGCCATGTCTGGCTCGATATCTCTAACGAAACTGTTTATAATGATTATTTATCCACAAATAATTTGCCCTTGATAACCTCAGTTGCGATGTGCCTTCACTGAGCATTGCATGTTATGAGTTAAAGTAATTAGACCCCCATTGTTTAAAATACGCCGTAGAGGGCGCCTCTGTAATGGATTGTCTCTGTAGACAACAGGGTTTAATTGCACAATGCCCCTATTAATAAATTCAATGCAAACGGTTAATCCTTATGTATACAATAATAACTATAGAAGTCATATAATCACAAATATATTATGAATAGCTTGACACGCGATTTGCGGGTAAGAAACATTTGTAAATATGTATTCAAAAGATGCATGTAACTTTGATTTTGTTAAGTATCAGGCAGTCTGTCGATTCAGTTATCTAGTCATGAAATGGTTGCCCAATTTAACCACAATAGGCTCGTGTTCGCCGCTCTTTAACTTTTAAAGCTAGGAATAATTTATTTGTTCTGTCAACTCCATAAGAGGCGGAATGACGCTAAATCAGTTAGGCCTCGAATTAACGGCTGTTTACTCAAGATTACTTAACCGGGCATATGTTGTATCGTCGTTGCATCATGCGACGAAAAGTGTTTCATTTAGAAAAATACGTTGCCAGATTACAAACAGGAAATAACCTCTCCGACTTAATCCTTGAGGCTTTTAGGACGCTTTCTCAAACAAAATATTGATTTAATAAGTCATCAACGACGGCCGAGAGAAGACGAAGGTTTATTAGACCTCACCCGCTGAGACTAAAAGCTGGAAAATTTTGCGTGTAGGTGGAGCTTATTTTTAATCAGATTTAAATATCCGAAGAATGTGCGGTTTTTTATACTTACAATTTTTTAAACTATTTCTTTAGATCCGATTTACAGAAGAAGAAAATGTAACGAGGCAATCATTGCTAGCTTCGGAGTTATGTTGGAATGCTATCTGACTGGGACTAATATTTATAAATTCTAATTATACGCATGTAGTAAATAGTATATCAAATTTCCAAATAGTTGTTTTCGAAATTATATCATGTTGGACAGTAAAATGATACAGGTAAACTACTTGAGGACTCACAAATATATAACATAATAAAAATTCTGTTTATTGGCAGTGTATCCTATTGCATTATTTGAGGCATGCGAAAATATTATTCTGTACAAAGCTACGAAATCTGATCTCAAAATATACAACAAAAGCATGAACCTATTATCGATTTTCTAAAAATCTGAAATAGCAGCATAGCAAGTACAAAAAAAACCTAGTTATCTTCAGGAAAATATTTTAACAATTCTCTCTGTATGCATTGGTTTCCCTACAAACGGTTACAAAAAAACGAGTACATGTAGTTATTTAAATTCGTGCATAGGAAGAAACAAATTGGAAACAATGTATTGATTTCCATAACTTATAGTTACAAAAACGTTTGATAAATGCATGGGCAATTCAGTCTATGTACAAGTAGACCCCAACAGAATAATGAGAATATGCAATCCAGTGCATGCATAGTAGAAATTTATTATTGAATTTTTTTTTTTTTTAATACGTTACAGGTACGAGCTCGTATTTAGCTTATCAACGTATTAAGTGGACTCTGTCCGTTTGATGAAGTGGATTTACATTTTGAATCTTATGCAGCATTTATGAGTGCGGGCCATGCATAAACTTTCATAAAGATGCCATTTATCGACTCACCACTCAAAACGCTAAAGTGTTACAGTAATCCTGCACGAAGGAAGTGCCTAATTAATCATGGCACCGCATACTCATCACGGGTACATTTCCATTGAAGCGAAATACACATCATAAGTGCTCGGTTTCTCATCGTTCAAGGGAAGGTAAAGCTCTTGGCTTTTGGTGCTAACTCGTTCATGCAAAACGCGAGATGACGTCATAGATTCACATTACGTATTTTTTTCACATTATCTGAAAAAACCATATTAGAGGAATCGCTCTATAGGTTAGTATTAAGATGTGCGGCTTAGTGACATCCGCAAATAATTTCTTAAAGCTTTTGAGCATTACCTTTATTTCTATCGTATTCTTTGAACTGGAGTATCCGCTCCTATTGGAATATTATTTAGAGAGCTTAATGCTATGCTAATATGTTATCCGGAATAATGTTGACTTCCAATGAAATTTAGATATATGCATATGGGATCCGGAGAATTTTCTTCCATGAATACAATGCGCGTTTTTAAAGTTAGGGCCGTTCTAACATAAGAAAGAAACTACAAGATAAAAATGTTTATTCCACCAAATTCGTTGTCATCAACTTACTATCACTCAACATTCGGCCCATAAACCTTACAAAGTTGTCTGTGAATTTCAACAGGACTATTTGCTTGTTTTTTTGTTTACTAAAATCTGATCACAGCATGAACCTCACAGTTGGTGGGAATGTTTTTTCCTACACTCATTGTCACTCACTCCCACGTGACACATAATGCGATATTGACTGTGAAAAATTGGTTGCAGCTAGACACTGAATCATATACTATCCTGATATCATATCAGAATACACTGCATACATAATCTCGCATTAGTTTCAATAGACGGTAATTCAAAACGGCCATTACTTTAAAAACGTACAATACAAGACCTTCCAGATCTTTTTTTTAAATAAAAACAAATACGACAAGGCTGTATCAGTGACATGTTTTCGTAAGCCGTTATTCAGCCGTTTCCCGCCGTGTAAGCCTATTCACAGCAGTTTCCCGCTGCGTAAGCCGATTCACAGCCGTTAGCCGTTACACTTCCGTTTCACCGCCGATACTGAACATATACCCAAGTAACAAAATAAAGGCGTAGTAGAAGGTAAAAGAGTAGTATTTTTAGGTTTTCTCTAAACAATGATGCACATATAGAGCATAACATTGTTCCTGTTCATTGTCACCGGATGGCGCAACGAGCGGTAATTGCCTGCATTACTCCACTAGTCCTATATAGGTGCACGAAGGAATGTTTTACATGGAGAAGCAACGTGCCAAACATCCATTAGCCCCGATCGTAAAAGCCAAAAGCAAAACGCGTAAAAAAAAAACTGCCCCCAGATGCTAAGCTATGAAAATTGCGAAAGCTGATGTATCACCGAAGCATCCTACGATTTGCCTTGTCTATAACAAACAATAGAGCTGTCTCCAGCGTGGATGCTCAAACATCGTTGCACATTTTGTATTTGGCAATTTCGTGGGGGATCGATTCCCCTCCTTTTCCTCCTTCTTTTCAAATGCATAAGGGGGTGAAGCATTATTCTCGCAAAAAAAGTATTTTACACGAAAGAGTAGAAGAGCGTGAATTACAATTGAACTGGGGCTGTGCAATGAACGCCTTATCAAACAGAGTAGGATCTCTAGAAGCGTTCAAATAGCAAACAGATTAGGAATGCCTTCTAAGAGCAGCGACAAGTGAATCATTTTCATCTCTAGAGGCTCGTCCAAAAATTCAAATCGAGTGAAATGCGAAGGCTGATTGGTGACGTCTATGGAAAGTTGAATCCTTCCATGAAATAGGAAAAATGAACAAGATTTGTGTCCCAACTGAGAGATTTCGAATTTACAGGTGTTCTTGTTTGGAAAATAATACTATGGAGATATCAGGGTGAAAAAGTTGTACGTGCATAGTGTCCTGTATAACCATATCTGAAATTGAGATATTCTTCTAGTGAACATACATTTTTATGATGTTTCCATTGTTAAACTGTGATATTGTTTTGTGTAACTTATTTAATATCGTACGTATGCAACAATGTATTTGAAATGTATTTGATGAAATGTGTATTTTAATATGTTTTTAAACATAACACGAATCTTGCAATACGCCATTTTGTTCAGCCTAAGAAAGTAAAAAAATCCATTGTCACAAGAATTAAAGTTGAGCGTGAAAATCAATGTGTCATTTTCTAGGATTAAATCAACTTGCTCTTTGATACGAGTTAAATGCCAACGCCTTCATTGGACTCGAGTGGACATCAAAGAAGTTAGAAACAATACTGCGATGAACTGTTGAAAGGGCAGTGTCTATTTAGATCACAATTTCTCATCTCTATTAGAAGAAAAATGGTAGTGTTCGCAAAGAGAGTGGACAAATTTTTTATCGTCAAAAACAAGAAAAAAATATCGAAAAACCGTGATTCTGTCATCATTTGATACAGAGACAACATCAAATTACGTCCTGGTCCATTGTAACAGCTCGAACACCAGTGATCATTAGGAAAAATGGAAACCAACAATTGTGTAGCATTGTTAAGAAACTGAACAGAAGTTTTTAAAAAAAATAGCCGGTTCGTAATAAACTATAAGTATGTCTCGCTGTTATTTATCGATCAAAAACTAACTTAACTTACAGCACTCGTTATCTTTAACATTAAATTCGAAAAAAAAAATGTATTGTCAAATTATAACGATTATAATTAAATTTTGCTTTTGTTTCTTAAATAGCATTGTTCAAAAAGTGTGATCGAAGGCCATTTGAATGCAGGTTGTTTCGACTTTTACCGAATAAGCTAACAAGAAATTTGGTAAGCTGTGGCAAAGATAAAGACGTTGCGAGAGAAGATGAAGTGGCGAAAATTAATGAAAGCACATCGCAGTCAAGCCGAGCTTAAGATGTCACTCACGCTTGATTAATGGTGTTAAGAGAATTTAAGAAACGAAAAAAAAAATTAAACACTGAAAATAGAGAGATGGGAAGAGAACACAATGCAACACAGTGTCAACACAATATGGTCTTTGTTAACGTAGGTTATTTCCCGTTATTTGATTAAAAATAAGGGTCGGTTATTGATCTTAACCCTTCTATGTTTTACTTCTTCGTGATCCCTGTTATTTCAGGGAATTCCTATCATAAGTTATATCTAGTGACAATTCCACGAAATAAAGCAAATAAAGCACATCCTAAGCAAACCAAAACAAATTTCATAATTAAGTTTTACAAAAAAAAAAAAAACATAATTGATGGACATATTTTTTTGCATCGTGTATGGATTTATACGATTGTGAGATTCGATGGGCTTATTTTACCGGTGCTATCGTGAAAATAATCTATTTTTTTTCGCTTTCTGAGCATACAAAGATCAAAAAATTTCATATTTTTCAAAGTCACGCTAGGCTCGGCAATCTCATTGCAATAAAGTAATTAGATTTGATATTTCCGTGAAGAGCTCGTAGCACAGAAGCTTTTCAAGTTAATAGCATTTTTATAGACTACATAATGACGTGGACGTCCTCCTTAAACGTCGGTTAAGTAATGTCTTTTATTCGATAAGTGATGATTAATGCTTCTCGAATAAAACAATATGTATATAAACAACAGCTTGCCTTTTTGTAGAAACAGAAATTTGATGTTTCATTAATCATTTTTCCGAGAGCGCCTCTCAGCTGCACAGTATTAAACACCTTGAATGGACGATAATATGCATTCCCAAACAGTTCAATGGCTTACATTTAAAATTCGTTCAACAAAATTAGGCCAACTTAATGTATTTTTATTGGAAATATATACGGCGTGTTGTTTACATTCATATTAATCTGTAAAATAATCATTATGAATAATGATCCCATTTAGACGTAGGTTAATGAAATAAATGACCATTAATAGCATTGTGGAAACCAATAGAGAAATTTGACATAATTAAAACTCAAAATTCAAAACTCCATGACACATTCCAGTGATTTTCGCTGCGTTATAAAATCGTGTGTGGTAGATTAGAAATTCATGAAAATTTGTAAGAAACTTCATGATACTGTCACGATGAATATAAGCGAGTTAACTGACCAAACTCATAGCTAAAACAACTGCAAATTTGGGTGTTTTGCCCTGGGCCTCAAATATTTTTGCTACGCCACTGAATGGAACTAGGGTGAATATATATTAAATCTACATTGAAACTTATCAGAAATATTCAATTTTGCTGGTTCATATATACGTGGCATTCGTGTGCATATTACCTTATATGATTTCCCAAAAAACTGCCCAACTTAAACGTTATCCCAGCACCTGGAGTTGCATGCCCACACAAAGAGATCACTACGAGAGTATTCATCTGAATTTAATCCATTTAGGTGTTCAAAATTCGTTTCTTGCATTTTTACCAACCACCTGATCCCCTTAAACAGTCGACTATTCAAAAACAGGAGTATGCACAAAATAAAACCAAATCCTTAAAGCCGTGTTTTTATTCATTAATAGCGCTTTAAGCGATTCGCTCACGGCAGTTTATTTTGATAGGAAAACAAAATAAAATTTCAGCGGAGCTTTATTAAATTTTTTTGCTGACTTAGAAAGAAGTAACACCGAAGAAAATGAGTTAGGAAAAATGCGAGAAAATAGAAATGTAGACAGTTAAGCCTTTGTCAGAAATTTCTTTACAGTTGCTCCATAAAATTCTTTTATCACCATTTTCTTACAAATGGAAAAAAAAACCTTGGTAAATGGTATGAATAAGCATACATATCTGTGTAGATAATATCCTTTTAAAATTCAATGGACATTTTTTTTAAATTAACACAAAACATGATTCTAAAATCTTGTTTTAGCTTTTTTGAAGCTACATTATGAATTCTATGTTAACACCTACACGGTATAAGTTTTAAAAAAAATGGAAAAACAAAAATTCTTATCCATATAAGAATTGTTTTGTGTCCTATAGAAAGCTAAACGAATGTTGGTGGGAAAATATCGATAAAGGTGTGTAACATCGTAATAACGGCGCTATATTTATTAACGTCCAAGGGACAATCGAAAAATACGCACAGCTAGGGCCAAGAAAAATAAACTGATGGCTGTCATTTAACAAGCCACTGCAAGAGTTAAGTTGGAATGGAGGCAAAGGGGGGAGCGCAGGGAACAGGCGGCCATCTTGAACAAAGTCTACAGTGATGTGTCCATGGGGACATTTAATGGTAGGCCTCAATCAAGCAACAATCTTACTTTTATCACATTAATCAACGCTCGTATGCCGGAGACGACTGGACGTAATCAATCATTGACCTATAGGCGAGAAAGAGGCGGCGCCACTGTCGTTAGCTTTGTAAACACGTTTCAACTGCTTTACTAACACGAGAAAACCATTTCTCAGTGAACCAATTAGGTTATGCTGGTATCAACTTGACGTCATGTTTCCCCATGTTTTTCTATCATCAATATGGTTTTGGATGAAAATTTAACTCCTGAACAGAAAATAGTTTTCGTTAATGTTGTTTTAATTGAATGACAATTAAAAGTAATAGTTTTAATGAACTGTAGCGTTGAACATATATTCTAGCTCTGAAAATAAAAAAAAGATTGCAGCATCATGGAGTCAATTGTCTAGTGGCGTAAATGTTAAGTCATTGTCTTAATGGATGACCCCCGTGGAATCGGTCTCCAATTTCTGCAGAATTGGATTACTCGATTGGCTCCATTGCCTTTCAAGAAGTGCTTCACAATGAAATCACTTTAAAAGCGAGGCTTTAAAGCAAATCTGAGAGAGGATATAAATCTCGATTCTGCTCCCAGCGGAATTAAAAAGAGTAATGAAACAACCGAGAAATGCAATTAATTCATTCCAAGGAAAAACAACACCCGCTTCGAATCTATTAGTGGACCAAAGTTAACAAGAAAGCCATGATAATTACAATTAACTAGAATTAAATATTTTTTTAAATTGTAAATGCAGTTAGGATGGTAGTGATAATCTAATTAAAATCTTATTGCTCTTTGGATTCAACCTAAGGAAACAAGGAAACCATATAGCTATAAAATGCACATGATTATAAGATTGGATTATATTCAGTTAAATAATTTTTGTATTGGAGGGACATTACTGAATGTGTATAACTTTGGCAGCCTTTCGTGTAAACAAATCAATAATAGAATACTTTGTTTAAAAATTGTGCACTTTGGATTTTGCACTATTGGTTTGAATTAGGTCCAAGTCAAGCAATGTTTTCATGTTGCATCAATGATTAGTACATGTTTATTTATATCTGAAATTATAACGTGGTATTATCATTTTTTTTTGTATTTACTTGTACCCTTATTAAACAGTGCTTTAGTTGACTTTTTTTGCCATATTTTCCCGCGAATATGTTGGCAGTAAATTAAGTTCTTTTAGCTGAAGCGCCTTATATTTCCCCAACCTCCGTCTGCTAAGATCGATATCATTGGTACTGTCCCAATCAATAGGAATTTCATCAATAGGAACCTCACGTTTCTCTGGGATTTTTGCCACCTAGTGGTCACAATATTTACTAAAATATGACTCCAAATAAATAAACATGGAAGAGTTAGTTTTCATTTTAAATAATTTTGATATCCTTCTAAAACAAAATAAAACTTTCAAAGCGCGCTTTCCAAACTTTGAAATTTCATTTATTTCTTACTAACATTTACTCCCTATAGGCTAATGTAAATACCTATGCTGACTAATGAGTATTGCGTGGAATTGAATTTAATTGCAATCCAGAATATGGTATTGTTCACCAAGTCAAACTTTAATAATGTATGTGGCATCTTATTTCTCTTCCAGTTATCTTTCTTGAGATACTTTCAGTCACCCTATAATCGTATAAACGAACACGAGTGTAAGATGCTTAAAAAAGACCTTAATTGCAATTAATTCAGGGCTCGACAATGTCACACGGGATAGGAGCTCAATTATCGTTCATAAATGCGCGCATTAATATTAAAACAATGTGGTAATTACGCTCAGATTGTCGGAGCGTGTTTGCTAAATAGTTCCTAATTATTATTTAGGGCCATCCGTTCCTGTTGCCCCATTAATTAGACGCCATTTTGAAAGTTGCTCAGAGCCGTTGTAATGTGTTATTCGACCAAGGCAAGCGGTGAATTAAGATACGTCCATTACTTATTTGAAACACAAAATCAATTATTACATAACTATAAACAGGTGACTAATTGCTCAGATCTTAACATGGTTTAACAAAATATTGGTTGCCATGATACAGAAGGGACCCAACCATAAGTAAAGCTATTATTTAATTTTTGCAAGAAATTCATAATATTTTCAACAAAACATGCATAATTGTAAAAATGGTAAAATAACATTTGTGTGCGAAATGAATGTATATTAAAAGCTATTACTGGTGAGGTGGGTGGTTTGAGGGGACCCACCTCATCAGGGGAACACTAGCCATCGGGAAAGCTGACACCCTGGTCATAAATGGCATTATCTAGGTGAAAATGTGTGAGATTACGTTTTATATTTTTTAAACATTACAAACATCAGTAGAACCATACCAAAACGGCAGTTTGATAATGTGTATGTACACCAGACATTATCAACACATATCTTTCTTAGTTGGCTTACGTGGAAAGAAACATGTTTGATTTTCATTAGTCAAATACTGATTTCCCAGATAAGAGAAAATATGAGCCTCTACATGACCAAACATTGTATATCTGACCCTATGTACTTTTCATGGACCACGTGCCTGTTTAATTACTCTTCCCCTATCGCCATTGTCAATATCCCATAGCATCCAAATTGGCGATCTTATCGATATATCCGTGATATAAAAACAGAAGTATCATTTCCAGGCCGGTTATTATTATACTGTATTGTCCCTCATCCCTGTTTATATTACGACGTCATATTTACTTAACGAAGAAGAGGCATAGATATAAGGGCACCGCGGGCGATGTCATGGATATACTCGTGTTCGCATGGATTACAGAGGGTTAGAAGGAGGGGGTTATTAATGGAGACAAGGGGATTCCATCGATATGGGTTCTCGGTGCGACAACTTTCTTAATGGTACTACGTGAGATATTAGTCGAGATACATGTTCGTCCTGCTGGTTGTTAGTTCGCAGTGATAAGTCCGTGACATGGTCGACCAATCAGATAGGGCCCATTAATTTGATTCTTTATCACTCCTGTATTCATTGCCAAAGTAGGAGGGTGTTACTGCGTAACGGACAAGATCAAATGATAGACCTTTAAAGCAACTAGTCTTTTAGTCTTCTAGTCCGCATCATTAATAATATATAGGTGGCGATACCCAGCCTCTCTTACGTTGGGCATTCTATAGATGGTGGTCATTTCAATTTGGAATTGGACCATGCAGTTATTACAAAAAGCACTATGATGCATTATTTTAAAAATATTACATTAAAGTGAAATGATAAATAACGTAATTATTAATTTTCATGCTTATGACGTGTTATAACATCTCCATAACAGATATTTATGAAATCATAAAGACAATTTCATTCCTGACTTCAATTTCAACCACCAAGGCTGAACTCACTCAAAGTCTAGAGAGGTGCCCAAAATCAGAGGCTGGAACTTCCTCAATACAGAATCGACCAGAAAAACAAAAGGTTAAAGACAACGAATCTCCAAGATTGGTCTCAATCTGAAATTCTAGGTCCTCTCTTCCCGAACGACGGATGGAGAGAAGAAGAAAAAAAGCTGAAAATCGAAATGAAGACAAAGCAACCAGCAGACTCATTACCTCGAGGGTTGCGAGTGACAATTAATCTGGACAACAGTGGTCAATAATTCAAGATGAGGAAACTATAGGAGAGGAAGAACCACTGGGGTGGACTGCACGTGCTCGCATGCTAAAAAGGAGGGGAGAGTCAGTCCTGCAAATGGCGAGGGGATAAGATGGACAGTAAGCCTAGATCCAAAGTGGCCAGGGTTCATTATTGGCATAAGGATGAGATCAGTCAGAATTTTAATTATTTAGGTTAATTCCCTTTAATGAACATTTGGGGAGGGAGGAAGGAAGGAGAGACTTATCAGAGGGACCCTTAAATTTACCGTAGACGCAATGGAATACAAATGTGAACTTAATGTAACCTAACCTAACCCAAAATCTCATGTATTCATTGCTAATTATATTTCATAGAGTCCCAAAAAACAAAATACCATTGATAGTTGGGGTCTCATTGCTTGTTTCAATAGTCTCATCAGAAGTTCTAATTATTTGCGAATAATCTCATTAGTCCCATTAGTCTCATTGTTTTTCACTATATTTTTCTCTTGGGAACTTAATCAAACCTAAATAACGAAATTAAATATAACAAAAAACCTTAATTATGTATGAAAGCCCATCGGCTATGTGGAAACATGCTACATTAATACCGGAAAGGTTTAATTTGGTTTAAATGACAAATTTTGAAATATTCATTTGCATAAATAATACTAAATGTAAATGCTTATGAAAAAATGTGTAAACAAACTTTAACTCGATCTGAGATGTTCCTATTTTCTCCGGACGTATGCAATTCTGTATCTTAGGTCTCTTCCTAAATCTAATACAATTTCTAAATGCATTTGGGCAATGCGTAATTGGATTCTGATTTTGATGGCAATCTCGCATTGTTTGCGTTACACATTCCTCCATCACAAAAGTTGGCACACTTTTGAAAATGCCCGAGGGTAGAAATGACTAGGAATGGTAATTGGAAAGGAATGTTGAATAGTAGGCCTAAAGGCATCCCATCGGAGGATTGGTGGCTTATTGCCTATAAGCGAAAATTTGGGGGTGTTTTCGCCATCAACTTCATTTCTTTTATGATGTCGGAGCAATGTGAAAAATGCATGCTGGTGACAAAGACGGATTATTTCTCGTTTTCTCCGTCTTCACGGGCGATCCATTTGTACGTTCAATACATTATTGAACGCAGTGGGGGGTTAGTTCGTTCGATGAATTTACCAGAAATAGTTCTACCCTGCAAATGACAATTGTCTGAAAGGGGACACAAAACTGCCCACTGAAACTGTTTGGCTATTGGGGCATTAACCTTTTTTCTCTCCAGTTTATCTTTATATCGTAATTTGTCCACTAAAATTTCAATAAAAGTTGACACGTATTTTCATTAACGTTATTTGGTTTTTTAATGAATTTAATAAGAGACTGTTTATCAGTTTGAAAAAACAACAGATCACTTTATGTAAGTTGCCCTTAATGATTAGGCAATCACTGCAAGCTTCTAAGTAATGCGAAGAAGCCCACCATTTAACACAGCGGATTTCAAGATCACCCTGTACAACACTAAATTTTTCTATAAAATTTAACAACATTTCGTTAATTATGTCTTTTGAATATCTCGCTTTTTAGAGGACGGCTCATCATTGTGAATTGTCCCAAAGCTTCCAAAAATACAAGTTTACTATAAATAGGACGTGAATTTGTATTTATGGAAACTTTGGGACAATTTCCAACTATGGGAACGTCACCTTACAAGAGAGCTGATGAAGAAGGCATAATTACCGAAATGTTTTACATTAAAGGGGAAATGTGAGGGCTTTAAATGTTCGTAAGCCTCGCTGCATTGTTTATAATAATCATAGAAATGCTGAATGACTGGCCTCATTTATCTTCGCGTTTATAAATATTAATTTGCGTCAACTGAACGACTCGCTTCCCTTTAATTGAACACATGTTTTATACAAGTATTAAGAAGCACCGAAACTAAAGGGTCATCGCATGGAATTTTATGGCTCGATGGTTGACCACCGCAATCGTGTACTTGTCTGACAGCAAAAACGGTCGAGCACTTATTGGCGAGGGCATCGTGTAAATTGAATCTCCGATATTCCCATCCTCCCTACTTTATTTTTGTGTGTTTCTTGACCACTTTTCCCTCATACTTGACCACTCATCTTAGCCTTGGAGTGCAACTCACACATTCAATCGCAAACGAAGCGTAGTCATTCTCCTCTTCATGGTCCCCCAAAGCCGAACCAAAATGAATTAACTTTAGCGAACCAACAAGTTTTTATGTACCTCGGGCAAAATTGGACAGCTTAATCTTCATTATTCTTACCCTCTGAATCATCTAATTCGGCTAATACTTTTTCTTCTTAAAACAACTTGAGTCCATAAAAAGTCGAAACTTATCTGTCTGATGCTTGACATGATAAGTTAAGGTATAAACCAATTGCCATGTTCATCTAACGGCACACAAAATTATCTTAAAATTCTCGAGGTTTACAATACATTTATTATGTTAGGTTTTCTCTCATTTTCTAAATGAGAATATTTGAAAACATGGTCTAAAAAAATTTATATTAGGCGACTTTGATTATATGGTTTAATTCTTGCTACAAAACTAGATATACAAATTTTGGCTGGTTTTTCCACAGCCAATGTGCTAAGAAACTATGATAAGAAAAAATTTTGTAAAGGAACATTGCAATATGAAATAAACTGCATATAACCACTGCAAAAGGACTATTTGGGTCATAATATTATTCTATTTTAAAGTTAGTTTTTGTAGTTTTTCTTTCGGATGCATAAGTGTTTATACTTTCAAAAATATTTAGAAAGAGTCTTTATAATCTCGTTAAAGTCTTGCATTCTAAAACTTGTCTCTTCTAAATAATAAAAAATCATTTTATCATTCCCTAGAAATGGAGCATCGATTTTACACCACAATTGGGGTATTTTATGATGCAAAGCTGGATATAAAATTGCCAAGCAAATTTACGAGAAACTTTTTTGTTATTTTACGAACTGAACAATATACCCAATACGACAATTTGGGGAATAATTTCGTGGGATTTATACAATTTAAGCCCATAACATAGCAGTCAAAGTACTGACTATACAAACGATAGCTTCTTTATATCATTTTTTATATCAAAACACGTCGCTTGTCGACATTGCAATAATACATCATTAAATATGTTTACTATTGAATAGCATTGGTCCCACATCAGCCAAGTCTTGTATTCAAAAGATGAAAAATGGAGTTTGCGCAACGGATAATGGCGTTTATAGGTGGCAGATTATGGATGGGGGGTGGAAAATAGCAATAATGGAGGGTGGTTTGGGGATATAGCGTGGGATAAAAGCAATGGAGATTGTGGGAGAAGAGAGTCGTAAGAGAAGCAGCATCTTGCAATGTTTTCCTGTTGGATTTGCCTTTTCTCACAAATCGTCAATTCTGGACGTGTCTTGGTGGATGCGATTATGTGAAAAATCATCTTCCCGGTGGGGATTCAAATAATGGACGAAATGTTGGACCCCGTAGGACCGACAAAGAAAATCTCAGAAAGCAATTTTATACAACGTGTGCATTTTTCATATACTAGCGAGGCGTTAGGAGTATTTCAAAACCAAAGCCACAAAAGCTAGCAAGAAGGGTGCCTGCTAAAAGGTAGAAAATTTATTATAAAATATTCAAGAATGTTAAGAAAAAAACCACTAGAATAGTAACAACATTTTCAAAAGGTATATGCACCATGAGTAAAAGATTTAAACAAAACATTTACTTATTTTATGTTTGGAGTCTTGTCATATTTTTATTTTTAATCTAGCTTATTTTTCATTATACAACTAATTGTATCATTTGTTTTCATAAACTAACAATTATACTTCAGCAAAGTTTCATGTCGTTTACCTTCAGAATATTAAATTCCCATTTTTCAAAATATAAAATGTACGTTTAATGTCAAGATTTTTACAACATAATATCCTAAAATATCTATCACGGGTGTCTGTTCTACAGCAGTGTCCGGAAGTATATTAGCCCTGGTGTTTGTAGTACACCGAGTTATGTCATATGATTTCGTAAAATAACATCTCGAGGGCTCTGAGGAAATCATTCAAAAATTTTACCGAAATTGCAACGTGTTCCTGGCAATTTTTTTTCTTGCCAAATGCCATTTTAGAAACTAAACTTCCCCCTACATCATCCATAAGTCAGTTTCCCCCCTGAGGCCTATGCATATTTGATATCTAAACAAAAAAAACCTAAATACATTCACGTTTTCCCCCCCACCTTTTAATTCGTGCGGTTTTCGGTCAAAGCAGCTTGCGTGCTACTTAGCCCGGCCTAAGCTTAAGATCACGTGATTCGGGCATACGATTACGTCACCAGCTTACGGGCACAAATCCATAGAAAAAAAAATGTACAGCGGGATCGGGAAAAAAAAAGATTTATCTTTCTTCAGAAATAGTGTGCAATAAGACAGAGATTGACGCTGCTCCCCCATAAAGCGGTGTTTCAGCTTAAAATGAAAAAGCTGGGATGTTTGTTTTCCATCTACACTGGGCTCTTACTTTTATCGGAAATTTCCCTAGTCTAATGTCAGCCGAATATCGATGGCTATCGACTGCGTAATTGCTCCTCACTGTATTCCGTCCAGTGGTCAGTGTTCGCACTTTCGCCACTCTTGTCCTTGCGGTCAGTTTGCTTGTGTGAACAAGTTAAATCGCCGCTCAATTTGTCGCTACCAATGAGAGTAATTAAACAGGATTATGACTACCAGAGAGTCAAGTACTACGGATTAACGGCTCAACTTTAACAATGCGCAATTAATGCTTGATGAGGATTAATGGGACAAACTTAACCATTGGTCACTTATGGCTATCGGTTCGATTTCGGTTTAAAATGGACGTGACAAATCTGTGGCATCTTCTAGCAATTCTGGCTTATTTGTCTGCAATAGACACCGCCAAGCCGTCCAGGAATTCGACAACTAAAGGTAAATTTGTTTGATTTTTAAAAACAAATCTTAATATTTACTTTGTCGGGTATAGTGGGAAAATTTAGCATCATCTAAAAGTTAGATCTGTCTGCAATTGTACAAATTTATAAATCCTTAAACTAATATTAGCTCGATGAAAATTATGTTTGATATGAATCAACATTTCAGCTTTTGAGATATCAATGTTATAAAATAGCTTCTAACTATCAAAAACTCGTGCGACCACTTTTAGTAGCTCTTTTAGTAGCATTTTCTTCTTAAAATTTCAAAATGCTAAGTGACAATATATATATTTGCTAAAAAACAATGTATGTTACATATGCATTATAAATTTAGAAAACTGTTTTCGACGGGTGAAACCATGAAAAATCAGCACACGAATACCCAGACCATACTCTTAAACATGCTTTTAGACAGAATTCAGACAGTTTTAGTATTAATGAAGAATGCACGATTCTTAATTGCATGATGATAAACAAAGTAAAATGAAAACCTCTGTATCTTAAAGAATGACACGTCACAACTTTAACACAAATGTTTGGTAAATTGGTTACAAAATATGTGTAAAAATATCTGTTTGTAAATTAAGACAAAAATTGTTATTAAATATCGTTTTGCATTTAGAGTATATGAGATTCCTCAGACGAAGATTTTTTGGGATCTGATTGTTGAAAATCAGTGTTTTAATACTATCATGTTGAAATTTAATACAATTTACTAGTTGCAATAGATAAAATACATGGAAATACATATTTATGTAATTTTGACAATCATTATATAGCACTGAAAACGTATCAATGAATGTGTATTTCCAATCTAAGCCACCCAACTCATCATATTTATATGTAATTATAGCATTTACAATTGATTTAATATAATTTAGAAAATCATGTGATTTTGAAATGCAAATACAGTACTTCGATGGCGTTTAAATCACAAATGTATTTCTGTGATCTCATAACTGAAAGTTGCCTTAAAATAATTTCCTCCCCCTCCTCCCCCAAAGTAGGCATACATTCTGAACGATTTTCAGTGCCATCTGGGAGCCCATACGGTGATAGTGATTGAAAAATGCATAGCCCCTCGTACGGAGTAAAGGTCTTTATATCGATCCATGAATACCGATTTCATATTTACTTTTTTTTTAGGATGCGACAAAACAATTCGCACCACCCGCATGGTCCGCAGCCCACGGGTCACCACGGCCAACCGGGGTAAGCCAGTGCACTGCGTCTACCGACTAGTAAAGTACGGCGTGGGTGACCTCGTCTTCGAGTTGAACTTCAAGGCATTCCACGTGAGTGTCCATCACAACGCTACTTGGTGTTCCAGCGGCTACCTGCAGATCGTGGACAGTGCCTCTCGGACAAACGCTTCCGGTTACTTCTGCGGCAAGCTGCAGCACAGTCGAACCTTCCTGGCCGAGACGGATCAGGTGACCCTCGTGTTCCACTCTGACAGCTACAACCGCCAGACATACTTCAGGGTCCAGATCTCCGCCCTGCCCAAGCGTCTTGCCCAAGAGCGCCACAAAGCTCTTGTGCTGGACAATCCCGGTGAACCCGTTCCAGGAACCTACTGCGATCGAAGTTACGTCAACTGCCACGGCTTCTGCGATGTCACTTCCCCACGCTACCCTGGTTTCTACCCCCGCAACGTCACTTGCCGTTACCACGTGACATTCAATGAGACCGACAACGCCCGCGTGGTGCTGGGAGGCCAGTACTACGACAACTTCGACGTGTGGGGAGGACCGTGGTCGTCGTCGCGCTGCCACTCCAACTACTGTTCGTCCAAGGAGATCACCACCCTGTGTCCCTACGATCGCTTGACCATCTACGATGTCTCACCAGCAGGCGGCAACACCCTCATCCAAACCTTCTGCGGTCGTGGACACTTGCCCCGCATCATCTCCAGAGGACAGCAGATCGTTCTGGAGTTCTCCTCCTCCGTGGCAGGCTCGATCGCCAACGATGGATTTCACCTGTCCATTGGTACGGAGGCAAGAAGGTATGTTCGGAACAATGCATTGTTTCTGCATCAGAAATTCTGACCACTCTGCTTCCGGTGTCGGATGTTGCTTCGGTACTTTATGTCTGATCTGCTTTTGTCCTCTGCTTTTTATTGTAGGGAGTACCTCACAGCCAGCGAAGTGACGCCAGAGGGCGCCTGCCACTGGGTGTTTGACAGCCGCATGGCCACACAGGGCCAGTTCCAGAATCTGCGCCACTGGTATGCCCCAGGCACACGTTGCTCCTACAAATTCCTCGGCCAAACTGAGCAGCGGGTGTTCCTCCACTTTATCAATTTCAACGCCAACCGCGACGAGTCTTGTCGCAGCAAGTTGACTCTGTACGACTCGGACGGACCCGATGGTGGCGCCTCCCGAGGCGTCTTCTGCGGACGCCACCAACCGCCGGAGACGCTGCTGTCCACTTCGTCGCGCTTTTACGTCGAGTTTGACAGCAGGCTGGGTTCCTACGACGGCTCCAACTTTGAGTACTCGGTCCTTTATACCTTCGTCGAAACCCGGGCTTCTGGTCAACTGGTTGAAGACACCGACTGCGACGAAACCTTCTCCTCTTCCTCATCTTCTACCTCATCTGGCGACGGAACTTTTGATTTCTTCCGCGACCGTTTGCGCCTGCGCCGTCGCCACGTAACCTGTACCTTCCGTTTCAGGGGTCGTGACACAGAACGCGTACGGGTCACTTTCACTAACCTGCGTTTCGACCCCGCCGCCAGACGAAACTGTCGGCGGACAGAAGACTGCGGCGCCACGGCCGATTTCGACAGTCTGGCCGTTTTGGACGGTCGCCAGCAGGTTGTGGAGTGCTTATGCGGTTCTGTGTACCTGCCTCACGTGGTGTCGTCCGGCGATGGTTACCTGGAACTCCGGCTGACCCTACGGGATGTGCCGGCGTTGGCCTATCGTGACCCCGAGGGCTACTCCTTCAAAGGGCGCTACGAGTTCCTACAGGTGGGCTGCGGAGAGAGCCGCTTGACCGGTAGCCAGGGTGAGCTGCGATTCCCCACCCTGCAACGACACTTGCTGCCGGCACTGGTACACTGTCGCTGGACCATCGAGGTGGCCGAGGGAAGGTCCGTGCTACTCAAGTTCTCACACCTGTCCATTGAGGGTGACTGTGATTCAGAGTACCTGCTGGTGGGCACGCCCACCGCGCGGGGGAGCCAACGACTGTGCCAGACCAACGCACCCAGGGAAATAGTGCCTGCCTCGGTAGACAGTGGCGGCAACCACAAGATAGTGCTGGAACTGAACTCATCGTCGCTGACCAGCTTCAAGCTGCTGTGGACGGAGGTCCACAGAGGCCAACCGTGCGAATACGAGTGCCCGGGAGGACTGTACTGCATCCCCTACGAGCTAGTGTGCAATGGGGTCATCAACTGTCCGGCTACCAACTTCACGTGGGATCCTCTGGATGAGTCCGTCGCAGACTGCGCCACCGCTGGCGCCATCTTGCAGTGGGTGCTGCTCACCTTCAGCAGCTCCTTTGCTGTAGTATTGCTCATCGCCGCCTCTTTGATCTGGAGGAAAAAATACTGTCGCGAAACCCAGTAGTACAATCCATGGTCATCCATCAGCATATACCAAACTATTTGTTGTTTTAATTGCCTTAATGAAAACAAACATGTATGATTTTTTGTATAACGGTCGGTTTCACCGTTATACAAATGATCCTTGATGAAACAAAGACCTAGTACATTTTTAAAAACTTGGAATGGTAATCCAATATCAACGGCGTGCTAATCAAATGGTCATCATGAGAAATAATATACTAGACATTTTTCTAGTGTAACGAGGTTTTGAATAAATAACTTGGTTACAATAATTACGTTTTTTAATGGAAACTTGAAGCAAAAATTTAAGTACCTTCACGTAAAGCAAGTGGCTGAGAAACTTTAGACTGCTGAAATATCTTAGGAATGCCAATATGCAAAGCATGGCATTCCTATGTCATTCTAATGGCGCTAAGGCAACGAGCTAACTAACTACATGTATATGTATTTGGAGGTAACTATTGTAATGTGCTTGTGCAGTGCTTATCAAAACATATCAATGGTAACACCAGCGAAAACTTAGTACACCCATACCTCGCTTTACGGCCTTGATACGTTCCGGAAAAATTGGCCGTAAAGCGAAAAAGCCGTATAACGGATCAATTCTTTCTTTATTACATTTTTTGGCCACTTTCTTTAATTACAGCATTTTTTTTTTGGCCGTATAACGAAACATTGTGTGCCGTAAATTGAAACAGGGCCATAATTTAAAAAAGGCCGTTATAGCGAAATGCCGTATAAAGAACGGTATAGGTGTACATGTATTTCGTAAAAAGCATGGATAATATGCACTTAGTGTAGACTTTGCTCAGATAAAATGGCTATGGTGTCCAATTGTTGAATAATGTTGCCAAATTCAGCTGCCCGATTGCCAAGTGACAATATCAATTTTGAAAATAGAAAATATACTAAAAGTTATATTAAATAAATGATTACCGTTATTTTTCCTGAAATATTTCCAATAATGCGAAGCACTCAACTACATAAACAAAGTTAGCAACTTCTGAAATTCCACTGTTTCAATAATTTTAATCAGACAGTATGGCGCTTTTATGTGAAAGGATCACGTGAATAACTGAGGCAAGGGCAAATCATAAATTACCAAATGTGGTTAATATGTTTGAGGATATGATATCATAATTTAAGCGAGACTTTTAAGTTGTTTGGTTGAAACTAATTATGTAAAATATATCTTTTAGTGCCTTCCAATATCCTCGCAAGGCAGATTTTTCAAAGACAGTAACAAACCTTTAAAGTGAGTAGAAATTGACCTGGTTTGCAAACAAAATATTTAATGAAATAAAATGTGGATAATATGCAAATGTATTTTATACTTTATGTACTTTAAGCTGTAATCATGTACAAATGTGGATGAGACTGTGTCTATGTTGTATAATTGAAAAATTAAATAAAGTTGTTTTAATCCACAGTTTTGCCTACTAATAAATTTTCATTGTTTTTCAGATCTATCTGAATTTACAATGTGAAGATTTCTTTCATTTTGTTTCCAAAATTTAAATTTAAAAAACTTTTTTGTAAAACGTATCCGGTATTCCTAATTGTAGTTCCATCTATTGTAGTTCTGAAATGTGAAATATAAATGGTCGACGTTAAAAAATTCATAAACAGAAGGTATTTACTTATCATTTTTCAACTAACTAGGAAGTTTTTAAACACTATGTACAACCAAGTAGCATAAATTAAATACTATACTATAATAAATAAGCTTATTAAAATGATTCATCGAAATTAAATCTCGATTTTCCAGTAAGCGTAGGATCTTCCACCATGAACCTGATGTACAGACTCAAGGCCGCAATCGCAACGGAAGATCTGTGTGATAAACACCCATCTAAATAGAAAAAATATATATATATCATATTAATGTTCAATGCTACAATATTTTTGTACAAAGTATAACGCCAACACGATTATTAATTTAATATATCACTTGGCATTTCGTGTTCCATTCTCTTCACAAGATGACGCTTCTGATCTTTTAATTCTTAAATCAGAAAATATTTCTTATTATCAATCAAAATTTTAATTAAAAAATTGCGATTCTGCAGATGAAGGCGGAGTTGATTGATAGGAGTGATATTGCATATACGAGAGAGGGGCGGTCAAAAAGTCTTGCATATTTGTTTATTATTCAAATACCAGATGTCGTACAAAAACACTGAAAAAGACATTTTAAAGAGAAGGAAATTTGGGTTTAGGTTACTACATGGCGCTACAATTCTTGCGGAATTTCGAACAAACTATCAAAACAAAAATGACGCCTTATTTGAAAGCGTTCACAAGAGAGGAACAACGAAGAGTGTTTTCGGTGTTAAAAGGCATGAAACCGAGTACAGTACAGGGGTGGTGTTTAAACTTTAAGAAAGGACGCGAAACTGTAACAGACAAAAAGAGAAGTTTTGGCAATATCTGCACAGCCAACATAATGCATTTTACGAGAGGGGAATAAACAATCTCATCAAACGATGGGATAAATGTGTCAATAAACTCGGGTCCTACATGTAAATATAGCAAATTTCCTGCTCAATAAAATGGTTATTTCAGATTTTTTTACGACATCTGGTTTTCGAATAATAAACGAATATGCAACACATTTTGACCGCTCCTCGTATTATAGATTTAAGGCAGTTCTGCTAAAAACTATGCTAACATGTATTGAAATACTTACTCAAACGCTCATTGTCAGATCGTCCGTAGCATCCAATGGGCTTTTGCCATGATAGGATATTTTTCAAATATGAAAAGTTGAAAAACTCGTAATATCCGTACATACCGCAAATAGCAGCTAATTGAATTTTGAAAATATATTCATTTTAATACTACAATAACTGCAATTTATTCATGACGTTCTAATCGAGTTTTTGTATCAACGACACTTACCTTGCTCCATGAATAAATCTTGATTCCTTTCTGGAATTCCACTGGCGTAAATTTCCTTGACTTCTCTAAGCACATTGGCACAGAACATTTCTTGTAAATTCCAAATATTTCCTTGATTTCGTCGATCAATGTGAGCTTTCATGGCGTCCCAGCAACCCATCTGAAGAAAGAAAAAACTAGTTAAGGAATTCTTAGAAATATACATTAAGTTCGAAGATGAAATATCGTAATGTGGTACTTAACGGTTTCACCCAATTGTAAAAATATAATTTCGTGGGTTAGGGAATAATGGCTGGAATGAGTTTGAGTCATTATGTCCCAGCAAGTGTCAGATGGTGTACATGGACGACCTTCAGATCGGCTGAATTTGAAAATATCTTTATTAAAGTTTTTTAAAACAATTCATATTCATGCATCATGCCTACAATGTGATGAAAAGTTTGTTTACATTTCAAAAAAATTCATTAAAATTGCAAGTGCATGATGATTTTTTTTTTTTATTTAATTTGGATTTCACTTATAATTGACATATCAAGAAGTTAATAAAATTTCGTTTACTTGCCCCGAACCGATCATTTGTCCAAGACAAATATCGGACCATGTTTCGTTCATGGTCTCCTCAGCAGACACAACCGGCCAAACCAGAAATGGATTCGTTTTCTTCATAGCATAATCCAATTCCCACCTTTGGCCTTCAATCAATGGCGATAGGGCTATGAAAATAATAATCCACTTTAAACATGGTTATGAACGTTTATATTTAAACAGGTACAGGGTGGGCCAATAAAAAGTAAGCCAACTTCTTAGAAATCATAAAATGGTTATTTGTTAATGGAATTTATTGAAAATTTGTACATGTGTACTTAAATAGAATACAAAAAAATTCTCTATTTCAATTTGTGTTCAAAGTTAGCACCTTTCTCCGGAAACAGTTTCAAAATTTGCCTAGCACTGTAATTTTTCGTTTTACGCAAATTTGCGGTTCTTTCTTCTTCGGTGATCGCCATTTTGAAAGACAAATTCGAATGATTACGTCATTAAAAAAAGAACGTTAACGAGGGCAATTCAAAAGTAAAGAAAAAAACAATATTTGAACAAATTTTCATTAAATTTCACTAACAAGTAACCTTTTTATGATTTTTATAAAGTTGGCTTACATTTTATTTGCCCACCCTTTATATGAATAACTTTAAAAATTAATTTAAAATGTATCACATATGTATGTTCTATAAAAAAATGACTAATATTGAAATACCAATGTACAGTAGTTAAAATTGAAATTAGTATTCAAATGTACATTACCCTAAATAGAAAATTTTGGAAATATGAATACAATGAAATCTTAACCATTTTAACATTATGTTTGCTAATATTTTAAACTTAATTTTAAATTAATTCCCAAATTAGTTTTAAATTCATGGATATGTGTGGACTGTCTTACATCGATAATAATCCGATTCATTGTTGATTAATCTTGGAATCGCCTTTTTGACAACATTCCTAATTGTTTCGATAACATTGTAGATTTCGTTGATTTCGCGGGTAGATATAATCATCGGTGCAAAATCAGCAGTCAGTACTCTTCTTAGCAGCACATTCAATTGACCTGAAAAATATAAAAAATGGTTTTTAATTAATTCCATTCCTAATTTACAACCTCGTGTTCAGATCTCATCCATACAACTCTTTATTTACATCGACTTGTATTTCTATTTTTTTATTTTTAGCCGTACGTTTTCTGAATTTTCGAAGATGTTTGAGCAAAATTTTCTGAAATGGGATATTAAGGCTGCTCTTATATCTGCGCTATTTACGATGATATTATTCATCGCGTCTTTAATGGATTTCAAATCATTGAGACATAAGTCTGATATCTGGTTACTAAAAACAAATAAAAATAGATCTAAAAGCAATATCACCTTATTTGCCCAGAGATTATTTCCAGATACACAAGTAGCTTTATTTAAGATAGATTTTCGATCCTATAAGCTCTAACCTTTAGTAGAAACCTTAGATTCTTACATCCCTTTTAACTGAATCAACTTTTTTTTTAATACAAAAACGACTTTCTTAGGAAACAAGCACAGAGACAGTCAGCCATCTTTAAATTTTCATTACTAGTTTTGGAAGATTCAATTTTTGGTCTACGTATGTATGTTTATAAAATACCTATGACCGTATTCATTTTAATAAATGATTTTCGATAAATTTCCTAAAACTCTGAACTCTTTGAATTTCATTGACCGGATCAGACACAATGTCGACATCAAATTGGCATATGGCAGTGTTCTAATTGTGTCAATGGCATTTTATTACCTTATTTCAATGAGTCAAGCACTAATGAGAGCAGCTGTACACATTAGTATAATGTAACCATATTTTCAATTCATTGCAAGGGTGATTTCGTAGAATCTCCATTAAATTATCCAAATAATGTTCCATCCACAGATGTTCAATGTCTGTATATTATTAATTACCCGACAATAATAATCTACACATATATCACATCTATATAATTACAACTAAACATATACAACATTAATATTAAAATATATTTCGCCATATAGTATCATGTGCACCTAAAATTAACTAGAATGGTTTAGCTGGATGGTGAAACGTGATAATATCAATGACATATTTTAGAATAGTGATTAAAACCTTTTCTCGGTTCACGGCACACTAAATTAGAAATGAAATTGTCCTGGCTCACCATCAGAAATTTTCTATCATTTTCTCTAATTTGTACTTTTTTGTACGTTGGACATTTTACACCACTGGGCAGTATTTTTCAACCTTTTTCAGCTCATGACACATTATATTAGACCCAAAATTGTTGCGGTACACTGAACAAGTGGCTACAAACATCACGGCACACCATATGTTTTTTAAGGAGAGGGATTTTCTATAGTTTTTTAAATGAAATAAATAAAATCACGCTTTTAATAATTTAATCTGCTCTATGATAATGCTTACTAATGTGTTCTCTTTGCAATATTCTCATAAAAAACACGACACACCTGTAGACACTTGAATTGAACTCAACTGAAGGTGAGAGGTCTTTTTATAAAACACTGTTTTAAATAAAAAATCTTCCCCCAAACTTCTGCGGCTCACTGGGAACCCTTGACATATTGTTTTAGAATGTTCAAATATGATTTTCACCGTTTCTTACCTTCGGCAATTCTTGGTCCTATGACTCCATCCAAGTTCAGATGATCCAGATTTTCCTCAAAATACTCCAAAATTCGCTTCAAGGAGTTGATCACAATTTGAAGCGGGATTCCTCTCTCGATTTCGGAATCGTCTTTAGAATCGGTTCCAGAAACATCTGGCAATTGAGCCCTCGAGGTGACCAACGAAACGAAAAGACAAACGGTGATCAATTTACTCATTGCTTCGTTTAATAGAAACTTATTTTCGATAAGTCGAAATCTAAAACCGCTTGTATTTAAACTTAGTTTCAAAAAGTGAATGACGATGGTGGAATCATTGCGTTTTATATCTGGATCGAGCTTCAACTTCAAAGGTTCCCTACGAGGCAAGTGGACGTCATTCGTCAGTTTTCTAAGGTCTGTAAAGTGTTTGAAAAGCCCAACTGAAACGCGTTTGATTGGAGCGATCCAATGGAGAGACTAATTACAGTTGTCCCACGGATGAAAATGACGAACACGAGTTAATAGTCTGGAACTCTGGATCGTAGCCTAGGTATTCGCCGCTGCTTTATATCTGTTTTCATATGCGGAGAAATTGGCCAATGGCAACAAACTACCAACTCCGGACAACTTCGGCATCCAACTACTTCTGTTTTATAAGTACATATATATATTATACAGTCGAACCTGCCTATCTCGAATTCCATGGGAAGGGTTAAAATTTCGAGATAAACAAGTTGAAATGTCTATATTGTATAGAATTTTTTCCATTATTGATTATGCATACATATTAAAAGAAAATACCTTTACGAACGACATTTTTTATTAATTTCAAGGAATACGTAATCACAGTGGCACATTTTTTAGCATACCTGCAACTTTGGAAATATATGTACATTGTTGGACAAACAAAAATTTGTATGTGTGCTATCTATTGAAGGAACACCGATTTTTGAAATTGAGGCTTGTTAGATATTCGAGAAATAGAGGTTTTGGAAGAACATATTTCGAGCTATACATGGAAAATACACTGAATTTAGATTTTAAAGGTAGGGAATTCCAGAAATTTCGAGATATACAGGGTTTCGAGATAGAAAAATTCGACTGTATTTGCAATGTGGTCTACTTATTTCCATGAAACTAATATCGATTTTAATTTAAATCCTTGGAAATTCGAACACATTTTTGATGTTTTTTGTAACCAAGATGTTCTTCTGGAACTAGTAAAACAATTGCAGAAACTCGGACCTTTGATTGGTGGTCCAGAGAAATGTGTTCGTAAAGCGGAATAACAAATGGTGTTCGTAAACCGAGTTTCCACTATAAATATTAGTTTATAAAGCCATACAAAGACATATGCATGTGAACATGTGGCTAATACATCGCAGTTTATAATACCTTAATTAATGGGTGATGCATTGTTTGATAAATATGTAAACCAAAACAGTTTTAATTGAGCCATTTAATATATCATTGGCGAAATATGGTCCATATATAGCTTCCCCACCCGTTAACTTTCTCCTATGGTGTGTAGTATCGCATTAATAGTCTGTTGTTTTCCAATATCAAATCGATGTCTGTTCTCATTGTAATTACCGACATGCCCGATTCTTATTAGAGTGACGCAACACGTACGCGTTGAATTAATAACGCGAAGAGCATGTTATCATCAGGCTTCGTCGCTATTGTAAAACAAAGGACGTTGTTGTTACGAAATAATGCGAATTAGTTCATCCCTCACGTATATATGTATACGACTAATTGCCAGAAGCAGTAACAATAAACGAAGCCCATACGCTAACCTTTCCAATTAGTCCACTGTTGAAATGTCCATTATGGTAAAACCATCTGGTAAATTTTCGAACGACTACGCGTCTGTAATTAGCTATTTCGCGTATCCATATAAGAAGGATTTTAGTTTTAAGCTTATGCGTATTTCGCTTCATTTATTTTGCTCATTTTCCATGGGTCCTTCTCTCCTATACGTATAATGAGGGGAGTAAATGGGACTCTAACCCCTAGTTCATCATATTAAACCTATCGTTAATTAAGTAATTGGCTGAATAGCCGCAGTATGTTCTGATGAGACACTGTGCTCTGCTTTATTACGTGTAATATATGACGTCAATGGACGTAAGGAGAAAAATAATCCATTGTTGAACACTTTTTCAGCTAAAACTTTATTATAAATCCAACGTTTATGATGGTTAATCCAATCGGATTAGTCATTACAACGTAAGCATCTGAACTTGCATGAAGGCTTTCAAAAACATGTACATTCTAAGCTGAAACTTTTTAAGAATTTATTCTATCAGCTTGAGTGTTATGAAGGTACTGTGTTCAATGTATGCAGTGGTTATAAATATATAAACTGAAATTTATAATTAATTTAAAATGATCGTTAATTTGAGGACTTAACATATAGGACTATATCGTTTTATAAAGTCAAAAAACGCTAAATGATTTACAGGAAATTAATACAGAAACTCAATTCTATTCAGTATATTTAATGATTTTGCTTAAATGTGCATCCTAAATGTAAGATGCCCTGATTTTAAAGGAGAATTGAATAAATATATTAATAACTTAACAAAAATGTTACCATAGTTATGCAATATATGGAGTGGTATAACACTTGTTCTAGTAGGTTTGAACTTTGCTCTTTTCTGTACATGTACATGTAGAATGGCCCCAGGGGGTTATAAACCACACATGTACAACGTTAACATTAAAAAAATCATGCATGTTATGATTATGGTAGAAAAACATGCCTACTTTATCAAAAAATTGAGTCTTTATAAGTCGGGTCTACATTAAGTCAACATTTTCGCTAAAAGCAACACATATTTTTGTACGTACAACCTTAATATTTACGTTGTATTTTGCAATTAGCGAATTTTTTTTCTAACGAGAAGTTAAACATTTCAAATTAACTTGACTTTGACACGTAATTTCATCAACGTTGATGAATATTTTCAGTAAGTGTTCGAATATGAACATGGAATTGGTAATGCCTAACAACAAAAACACTTTTGAACTCAATTGGCTACTTGTATAATCGATTTGACCATCCAGACAGGAACATAGGAGTTCAAGATGTGTTAATGACTACGCTAACTTCATGATGGAAAATTGAATTAGCAGTACGTTTGACTACACAACGTCCCCACGTCCTACTTGTATCGAGAAACTGTCAGATGTAGTAGTTGGAGAGAAATTCTCGTCTTTTACCCTCCCTTAATTCATCCCCAAATAGCCCCGGGTATTTTTCCCTCCCCATAAGCGACTTTTAGATATATCTAGGGTATACGAAGGCTACTACTATGTTGAGAAGTAGAGGCTTAGTGGGACATTCTAGATTTTCTTCCGGTTCAGAAATCGATATTTTATGAAAAGAGATTAAGAGGCCGATGCGCGATGATGAGACAGACAGATTCGTACCTTTTTCAACTTGCTAAGGTTTTTCAAAACCGCTTTTTTTTTTCTCGTAGTTTTCTATCCAAATTTATGTCTTGTTCCATTTCTATCCTCTGGCATATCTTTTGAAAAAGACTCCCATTTTGGCCTTCGCTCCTTCTCATTGTTGAAGGTGAAAAATTGCAGGAAGTTGATACAGAAGCCAGTGGCTTCATTCTTCGTCTTTTTCGTCTTCATATCGGTTTTGCGTGCCACTGTTTCGTTTAGGAAAACGAGATGTGTTTTCTCGCAACCTGCCTTAATTCTATTGTCTAAAACGAAATATTGCACCAAAAAGCTCTTTTTTTTAGCGTTTGCATCTGCATTGCTGATTCGCATCGTGTAAATAAGTCGTACAATACTATATATTAGAGGTAGTGAAGTTTTTATCTAGGTATAAAACGATGAGAGGACAGCATGTGTGTGTGTGTTTGTTACAAATGAAATTGATTCGAGAACGAAACCCCACCCTGTAACTTATTATCCAACGCCGTTGTTTTTATAATGGCGACATCTGTCAGTTTCAGCTTTATGACATTGTAAAAAAGAATGTGCAAACGCGATTGCTAACAGTGTTTTCACCACCAGGTGGATAGTAATATCGTAATACCTACTTTATATACAGTAGTTTTATTTATCCTAATGCACAACCACGAAATCGGCTTCCATTTACACGAACTGCATGTCGGTTTTTGGCTCATAACTGTTAGGCCTTCAGTCTTTATAATGAATAGGGGTTCGGAATTTAATTTACCGAAAACATTTTTTTTAATGCAAGGCCCCTATAATTGCGATTCATTCAAAGTGAGATTATCTGTTTATAGAGTACGATAATTATTATTGTGTTATGTACACGTGTATTCTGTTTTAATAAATTCGCCTAGTTTGCAATTTACATCGAACATGGTAAATTTCACAAATTATTTTCTGTACAGAAAACAACAGGTTTCTGCTACAATTACTTTTAATAACGCTAAACTTTGTACAAAGCATGGTACATATGTGACATATATATTTATTTATTTATTTAATGATGTATAGAGATTATAGGTTTTTGTGTTTTATATCAAGTTTAACCATTAAATGTAGGGAAAAAACAAGTAAGTAATAGCAAATGAATTGAACATCTGGTTTAATCATGCAGATAACTAATTGGAAGAGAAAGAGAAAATGAACAAGATTCAAAAAATGATCCATAATCTAAATTCGTTGCAATCCTGTTTCCTTCATGATGTACAACTTTACCAAAATTATCAAACTTTACAACATAATGGCATTTAAAAAAGTTGTTGTTGATATTGATAGCCAAATTTTAAGTGACCAATATATATGTTGTATTTATTTTAAAATAAGTTCATATTAGTTGTCAAAACAGCTGATTTTTCGTTTTCTGATATGTCAAGGTGTCTACAAGGTATTGAGTTAACGGTAAGTCCCAAATTCCAAATTGATCATATATTTATTTATTTATTTATTTAATGGACAACACTCACACGGAGTACAGTAAGGGATAATCCTTACAATCAAAAATACACACAATGCACTGGGATATACAACTTCAAAGTAACCATTAAAACACATCACACGCTATCAAGTAGCATTCAATAAAATTTCAGTTTTAAAATTTAAGAATTCGCAACAAGTACCCCCAATCACCGAGGATAAAGGAAAAGCAAAAGGTATCAATTCAACAATGTACTCAGTCCTGAAAATCCACAGCGAAGGCTCGTCTAATTTTCCCCTTCCAGTGTTGTTGAAATATTAAAAAATTAATAATAATAATAGGCCACCCTGTATATTTGCATCGTGCGCTTTGTAATAATCCTAATTTTAATTGGTCAGATAAAAAAAACGAGTTAATTCCCCTCATTCGTTTAGGAAAGATAGTCTTACGGTTACCCTTTCATAGCCATAAGCAAAGATATGGAATGTGTATACTTATCGTATAAAATATCCATTTTTAATTTTAATAAAGGTCCAATTAGGAATGCAATCTCGCCAATGGTCTTCATTAGGCAATCTAGCATAACGCGGAAGCTATCGGTGTTTGCCCCCCCTTCTGGGGCACTGCTCAACTGAAACGTCAAATTTAGTTATCTCCACTCAGGGGGATGCATTGCAATATTAGGAGCTACGATGTCGTTACCAAACGGATCGATTAAAGCGAAACATTACCCTTTCATAAAAAATTCACATGTGCAACAACGTCGGGTAATGGCGCCCCTTAAATTACAGAGAGGTAATTTTTAGTGCAAAATAATAACATAGTCGAGTCGATATAACGTTTTATAATCTAGTCTCGTATAATAAGTATGACACGATTTCAAAATATGTATTGTAGATTCAATGATAGAACACAAAAAATGCAAATTTTGTGATGAAATTTTCACGCATTTTGTAATTTTAACAAAGGATGATGTGTGAGTTTCTAGGATGCTAGCGTAACCACCTATCTATCTAGGTTGGTGTGATGTTAAGCTTATTAAGTTTAATTTAATAGGATGTCCAAAACCATGCAGAAAGGAGTCAAAATTGCAAAGTTCAATTAGTACTCACTAACACTTAATGAAATGTAACTGCCCTCTATATTTAGTATCCACTTAGTCGAAAACGCGGCTTTCATTATTAATTTGAGTCTATTACTCACGAGCGAACTGCGCCCTTCGAGTAATTACCGAAGCGAATTTATCCCTAACTTAGTGAACACTGAGACTGGTGAGTAATGGAACTGGTGATACTTTAGATTGATGAGTACTGGAACGGCTGAGTACTGGCAATCACCAGTTCCGAGATTAGTTAGTATTATAATTGAGCATTAGAACTGATGATGAGTGCTAGGATTGGTGAGCTTTAAGACCGATGAGCATTAGAAGTGGTGAGGACTTGGATGGATGGGAATTAGGACTGATGAGGACTTGGATGGATGGGAATTAGGACTGATGAGTTTTAGGAATGTTGAGTATTACGAATGATGGGTTTTAGCACTGCAGTGGTGAAGACTAGAAGTAGGAGGGACTAGGACTGGTGAAGATTAGAACTGACGAGTAGTGGGACTGATCAGCATTGAGACTGGTGAGTATTGAGACTGGTGAGTATTGAGACTGGTGAGTATTGAGACTGGTGAGTATTGAGACTGGTGAGTATTGAGACTGGTG